>JAFJYJ010000071.1:3000000-3302763 GCA_019022615.1 Acacia melanoxylon | reverse complement strand
CGTGCTCGACGCGCCGACATCGGAAATAAGAACGCCAAAGATGGCAAGCTAGCGGCAACCGGGAGGCCCCTACCGCGTAAAGGAAAACTTGGAAAAGGGCGCCTAAATCCCGGGAGACCCTGAGCGGCCCACGTCCAAAGGACTCGAACGCGACAAACCGAGAATCTACTACGGCTAGACCTCGTCTCGCCTACCAAGATAGAACCGACGGGCGTATTTATGTTGCAATTTTTCAATTAATTTAGTATTTTCAATTCCAGTTTTTATATTTCGCTGAAAGACAACACTCATTGTTTCTTTCATTCGTTCTTATTGAAAGACTCCCCAGTGGAGACACCAATTATCCATTACGGATTGGTTAAATAAGGTATCGCCGAGGCACAAGCAGCCCCGGTCAAGCAAAAATACCAAAAGAAGGGATTACACCGGGTTACCACCCGGGTTGCGTATAGCCCGATCGTGGCATTACCGATAGCCCAATTCGCGGTACTACACCGGCTACCACGCCCCGATTATGAGACGCAAAAACACCATCTCTTTTAAAAAAGATGCATCGAAAAATGCTCCTAAATAGGGAGGTGAATTGTCACGCGGCCCCGTCAGTGCCGACATGTACAAACCGCGCGTTCGAGGAGCCGCGCGATTGTGCATCGACATTTTGCCACAATGCAGATAAAACAACCCCGGACAAACCATATCCGGATCTCGGTAGCTCGGGTTACTCCCTACCCTTTTCAAGTCAACCTATCGGAAGAAACACTTAGCAGAATCTTTACGCATATAAAGGCCTGGCAGCATAAACCAAAATAAAGAATGTTAACTAACGTTGACAAGACAACCGATTGGTTGAAATCAAGTTTTATAACTATTACAAGGTTACACAAAGGAACCCGACAAGCCAACGTTCAAACCTACAAAGTTACAAAAAGGAACCCGCACAAATGTCCTAGTTCAAAATACAATGCTAAAATAAATTATGCGAAGAGGAAGTGTCCTATAAAGCCACGGCCTCCGGAATAGCGCCTCGGCAGCCGGAACACATTTGGAGCTCCTCTCCACCATCCGCATCGCCGTGCACCCGAACTTCCCCTTCCCCATCCAGGTTCCTCACGGTAAAGGAGCCGAGTCATCCTCAGGGCAACGTAGGGCGGTGGTAGAAAGGCATGCATCCTTCATAGGCCCTGTAATGATAGCCCGTCCATCCCTAAGCCACCCAGGGTTAAGGTGTGGATGCGGGCCAAGGCCGTGTCAAAGAACGTGGAAGCGGCCCCTTGCATATGTCCCGCATTCGATCCGGCTCGCTTCTCTTCCGCAAGTGCCGCGTTGACATCTTCAAGTTGAGAACATAGGTCCGCCCGAACGGCTCTTGAACGGCGGTCTTGGCATCCACGCCGAATGTCTTTTCGAAGAAGCGGCCATGTCCGTAGCCTACTCTCAAATTCCTTGCAAAGAGTAAGCTCCTCGGACGCTTCCCCGGCGCTCGCCCTCGCGACCTCGGCGTCTTCTTCCGGCTTTAGCCTTGGACGCCCACCGCATCTTTTTTTCCTTCTTCGCTAGCCGAGCCTCGCGAACTTTTCACATACTTGCCCTTAAGGTGCGATATCGGGTCAAACCAACGCCGGGCAGCGGCGAGCCCGGATATCGTGAACCACGGCCTCATCAATGTCGGCCGGTGCGGCGTTTTTAAATTGGCGAGGCGGCATGAAGGCAACTTCGAGCTCCTCACCCAAAGGGCCTTTCTCCCAAGCGAGACCCGGACGATCTTGGGAGCACGGAGAGAAGGCGACGGAGATGAGGGCCTCGGAAACCTCCTTACCCTTGGAAGAAAGCGGTGACGTCCGGACAGCCCTCACCGGGTGACGAAGGCGCCGACAGGGAGACGCGACTTTGGCCTTCTTAGCAACCCGGGTCTTGTGCGACACTGGCGGGGCTGCACCCTCGGGGCTCGGAAGAAGGACGCTTCGAGGATTCCTTTGGAGGAGCCTCCTGGATCGAGTCACGACCGACAAGTACCGCGGAAGCTCCTCATCGCCTCGGCTACAAAACACAAAGGAAAGTAAGGAAGTTAGTGAGGCAACAAAATCAACGAAAACAAACGCGAAACAATAACTACAAGCCGCATACAAATTACGTATCCGGCTCCGATCCGGACCGGATGAAGAAGGCCGCGCCTCTGGCACCATATGTTTTCACATACGAAACCGGGCGGTCAACGAGTACGGCCTCGCCGGCGGGGAAGGTAAAGTCGGACATCGCTTGGTATGCAGGCGGAAGCGAGGCCTATGATGATCAAAAGTCCAAGAGGGAAACCTCCACTCCACATCACGGAGCCTCGGCCCCTTCAAGAACCAAGGCCGGCGGGTTTCGCCACTTTAAAGAAACCATTCTTAAAGTATTTGAAGGAGTCCGAAAAGGCGGTAAGCGATTTGGTCTGGGTCACCCGGAGAAAGGTGAGCCCTTTAATTTCTCGTCCTTACGGCAGCGAGGAGTGAAAGGCCGAAGAAGAAAAAGAATAAGGTGCGGCGGTACAAGGAATAGGTAAGTGCAGGAAGGATTTTGACATAGCCGCTCGAAAGCAACTATGTAAGCCCACTCGTTGGGGTGGAGTTGAGAAGGGGCCGGATGGAGACGGGCCGAGGCAAGACATTTGAAACTCGGTGAACCAGAAGCGAACACCGAGCCTAGGTCATATAGGCCTTATAAAAGAAAAAGAAGTTGGTGAAATCTCCAACCCTCGAAGCCGAGGACGGGCTCATCCTCCCCGGGGCAAAGTAACAGCCTTGCATAGCCGAGAGCCTATCGGCGGAGGGCACAGACGGTGATCGGCGAATGGGTCGTCCATGTCCAGGTCACCCAACGAAGTGGTCGCAAGAGTTTGAGGAGAAGGGGAATCCGACCCTCCCGGCGCCCGAGGGGGCATCACTTGGCGAAAGCAACCTTTCCATTTACCTATAAAAGCAAAAACAAAAGTGCTAGAATCGGTAGACGCGAGGATACCCGTCACGAGAAACAGATCGGTCGAAAAGAAGATATGGGCGAGCATGACGACAAGAGCCTAAAATTGCGTCGGCCCTAAAATCTTCGCCAGCGACAAAGTAAGAACTTGACTCTACGCAATCCCATCAAGGGCCGGCATACCTCCCGGCATATGAGTGGACCTAGAGGCGAACGGAAGGGTTATAAGATTAACGGGTAAGGCCGACGGGACCGCGACCTCTCTCCGACCCTCTCGGAAAAGATCTAACGGGGCGAGACCCTCTAACGGCCCCCTACGCGTGCCACCCGAGCCGCCGCCCGGGGAAGGAAGCCCCTTTGCTCCTCGGACGTAGGAGTACCCAATAACCAGTGGCTAGTTCGAGGAAGCGGGCACTAAGGGCTTCCACCTCTTCGGAGTCAAGTGACCCGAAGTCGAAGGTCGATTACTCCCACTCATTGTCACCCAAGGACGCAAACCTAAAGAGACAGGGAAATGGCAATAAGGAAAAAGACGATAACTCCTACCGGCAATGGAGGCGGGAAGGTTTGTAGCGAGGAAGCAAAAAACCCAAATTAGCAACCTAAAACTACCAGAAATCTCTACAAAACCATGGGCGATTTGGTTTCACGACGGGGAGCAAACGAAGAAAAGAAACAAAAACCCGGCAACGGGAGAAGTGGCTTACCAAGATAAGGAGGAAGAGGCGGTCACCGGAGGAAAAAGCACTGAAACCGCGGAAGGAAGCTCGCACTTGGAGAGCCGCCGGAATCAAAAGACCCAAGTGATAAAACTTATCGAAGTCACGAATGACGGAGAAAACTTCGGGGAAAAACTTGAGAAAAAACTTCAAAAAATGTTCGAAAGTGGAAGAAAGAGAAGAGAAACGGGTTTAAAAACCTGAAACGCTTGGGGATGAGGGAAAAAAGGCGCCGACGAATTAAGGGCAAACCCGTAAGTTCACCGGCAAAACGAGGACACGCACCCCGGAAGAACGCGCATTAATGGCGCACGGAAACCAAAGCGGCGGAGAATGACGGTTCCGCAAAACCTCTCCACTCCAAAGCCGCCAAGTGGCAAGGCGCCATGATGGCGAAATCGGAAGGGCTTTTCAACCCCGAAGCAGCGGCGAGATCACCTCGGGCTCCTAGGGTCACCAACGGCGACGCCGACCCTCGAGAAACAATCTCGGGTCACAGGAACATCCCGGCGGGCACCCACCCGGACCCACGCGTCGGACGGAGTCCGCTAAGGTACCCGGGACCCCGGGGCAAGGGCGCGTCCGGCCGCGAGAACCGGGAACACCGGCAGCTCAAAACCTTGAACTACCGAGCCGGGGGCAAGCTGACACGGATCGACTCACGGCCCAATAAGGGCACGATCCAGCCAGGCTTACCGGACCTCGGCCCACCAGGTTGACGGTCCGAGTAGGATCCCGAGTATCCCGGTTTCCCCCAATCGGGGGTAATCTATCATATCCATAATCCGGGATAAGATAGATAGGCGGTTAAGATACCACGCCACATCCTATAAATACCGGGGTAACACCAAAGGTGCACACGTTCTAACTCGCTCTTTACATTCAAGATCGCACATCACAACCCCCACTAAACACATACCCCCTCCCCTTTGGCGAAAGGCCTTGTGTTTGGTGATTCCTTGCTCACTGGATATCTCCACTCATAGATACTCCGTAGAGGCAACCCAATCCAAAATCAAACCACCGAAATGCCGGGTGGACATCCGGTTCCACACCGAACAAACACCAACGAAAAAAGCACATAACCACAAAATTATCCCGAAAGGCAAAAATACCAATCTAAAATTGTTACAAACAAAAGAGAACACCTTGTAACAAAAAAAAAATGAAATTACAATTAGGTCCCAACGAATACCTTGTTTCATTAAGTAATAAGAGAACAAGTGGAAGTCATAATTATAGTGTTTATCAAGTATATAGTCTCTATCATTTATGCTTATCCAAACGCAAACCCCGATCTTTTGACTAGGATTTTAGAATGAAATCCCGGCCATGATGATGATGGAAAAAACATCGCGATAATTATTTCATTCAAGATTCATACCCGGGAAAGATCTCCTACACAACTTATCATATGTTTAGCACATGAGTTTTTGTCAAACTGGCTATATGAGATGAAATTTGGTTTTCCTTTGAAAATCTAATTGAAGAAAAACAAACTTGAAGTTTCCAGATGAATTTCAGCCCCGAGGAAGGCACAGTGACTAGATATTCATTTTAGTTAATGCTAAAATAATAACTCCTTATCCAAACGGGAGGGAAAAAATACTCCCTAGCAGAGTGTGTCTCTCTATACGAAAGTGAAGGAAATCACCAAGAGGGGGTGAATTGGGGGATTTTAAAAATTCTTTTCAAATCACCCACACAACGTGCTAACCAAGGTAAACGGAGTTAGCAGGAAGAGTTTCGACACGAGAAGATTTATACGGTCTTGCCTTAACTCTTGACCTACGTCCAGTCCCCTGCACTCTCCGGGTTTTTCTACTATCACTCAAATCGATACACACTCGTACTCGAAAGTTATCCTCTCTAGATACACTCCCCCTTACAAGTTGTAATCGATAACCCAACCTCAAGTCCCACAACTTTGAGATTCTTACAAAGAATGATTTACGTAAAAATAAACTTCTCTCAAAGAAATGAATGAATATAAGCAACGAAAACCTGATATCGTATCAAATCTACAAATGAGAAATATAAGCATGAAAGACTGATGTTCTTGCGTGCGTTTTACTGTGTATGTCTTCTCAACTTTCCGGACTTCAAATCTTCATGTATTTATACCGGATTGAAGCTTGTGAACGTTGTAGATCCGTTGGAGACTTGATCTAATTCAAAAATATAGCTTGTGGGTGTTAATGCTCCGTGAATGTTTGTTGTGAACTACGAATCTAGCCGTTGATGCGTATTTGAATATTTGAAATTTGGCTCCTCATGAATGTGTTCCCATGTCAGCATGTTTAGTGGAGAGGCGGTTGTATAAGATTGTCACGCTGTTTGGAGGCTAGCTTTCTTTCTTGGAGAATGGTTGTGTTCTTTATCCGGGTTGTAACCCATTGCTTTTGGAGAATAATATAATATTGCAAGTTGTCAAGTTGTTTGTCTTAAAGTCTTCTTTAAAACAAACCTAGATCTTCTAATCTCATAAGCAACCGGTTAAATGCTTAGGAAATATTGATATGAATCATAAAACATATACAACCAATTCGCGAATCAAGTTAAGCATAAATCAAAATCCCAACAAATACACCCGGATGCGTTCATGCATTTCGCAGTTCCAAGCTCGAGTTTACTATACCAAGCTCGAGTTTGGTCTTCATTTAAACCTTGAGTTTGCCTCCTCTCGAAGTCTCCAAGCTCGAGCTTGTAACGAGTAAGCTCGAGCTTAGCATTTGTCGGGGAAAGACAAGCCAAATCATTTCGAGAGCCAAAATGGAAAAACGCAAGCTCGAGCTTATTAGTGAGTAAGCTCGAGTTTGGCACTATTCATGTCAAAAATAATTTTAGTTCACAAAATGCAAGCTTGAGCTTAGAGGAGTAAGCTTGAGTTTGCTAAGCTCAAAATATGACATTGCTCTCTCGTCGACCCAAGCTTGAGCTTGCAAGGGCAAGCTCGAGTTTGGCAATGGTTTTAAAAACTTTGAAAGATTTTTGTCGACGCAAGCTTGAGTTTACAACCTTAAACTTGAGTTTACTCTTTGAAGGAAAAACTTGAAAACTTTCTCGCCTGGTGCAAGCTCGAGCTTGGTATGCCAAGCTCGAGTTTACAACTTTTGTAAACTCACAAACTCTACGCAAATGATAAGCTCAAGTTTAAAGGATTACTCGCGAGGGCAAGCTCGAGCTTGTAACTCCAAGCTCGAGTTTACATATTTGTAAACTTAGTGAGAATAGTCTCTCGAAGAGGCAAGCTTGAGCTTAAAACTAATAAGCTTGAGTTTGCAATTTGAGTAACTTGATAAAATCCTCAAACCTTCGTAAGCTCAAGCTTACAGTGCAAGCTCGAGCTTACTCGAATATGAGTAAACTTTTGAAAACCTTCAAGCTCAAGTTTATGGACCAAGCTCAAGTTTAGAAAATGCAAAATAGCTTGGTTTGCTTTCTCAAGGGCAAGCTCGAGTTTGGAGACCCAAGCTCGAGTTTGAGCCGACGTAAATGTTTTTGTATTGCAAACAACATGTTTTACCAATTCTTAACAAAAATCATTCTTTCATGTTTACAATTGTTATTAATCATCAAAACACATTGAGAACTAACATTCTCCCCTTTTTGATGATGACAACACTTGTAAACATTTGTTTCTTTTCAAAAACAGATTTTGAGCATTTGAGCATTGAGAAAGAGATTTTGGTAAAATGTTTTCAAACTTGAGGTTTTGAAATTTCAATTTGATAAACTCGGATTTAACAAAGTTAAACAATTCGGATCAAGTAGATATCGAGTTTAGCAAACTTGAAATTACAATTTAATTCTTAAACATATAAACATCATATCGGTTTTCAAAAAGAAATAGCAAACAATGATATAACCGAAATGATCAATCCATTAAAGTAGAGTTTCAAAAGCAAATATACAAAATCAAAGTAAAAACTACAATGAAATGATCAAAAACAAAAAGAAACATGAGCAAAACAAAAAGAAACATGAAAGTGCTTTCGCTTTGCTCTCTTCACTTCTTTCTTCTCCCCTTTGTCATCAAAACAAGGGTGGAGCTACCGGGGTAGAAGGGTTGTCGGTTGAGAGGAGGCTCTGGGCTGATTGGTGAGAGTGTTTGCCTCGGGTTCAATGGAGGTTCTTTGGTTCAGAGTGGGTGAGCGGAGTTCGAGGGTCGCTTTGGGCAAAGTAGAACTTGGTTCAGCCGAAGTAGATGCACCCAAACCAGAACTTGAAGCAACTATGGACCGATTTTTCGAATTTGGTCCATTTTGTCACTCGGACT
Source organism: Acacia melanoxylon (assembly GCA_019022615.1). Classification (NCBI taxonomy): domain Eukaryota; kingdom Viridiplantae; phylum Streptophyta; class Magnoliopsida; order Fabales; family Fabaceae; genus Acacia; species Acacia melanoxylon. The sequence continues at coordinate 3,294,810 of JAFJYJ010000071.1, read as the reverse complement.
CATCATGGTTACCAAGAGTGGAAATACTTGCCGAGTGATCTCCAAGCCGACCACTAAGGTCTTTAACTTCCTTCTTTAATTCTCCGGGGCCTCGACCTTCTTTAGCTCTTCTGGCCTATATTGAAACCTTCCCGAGTATCCACCAAATTACTATGACCCCGATTAACTTCGAAAACCAATTTTCCCATTTCGCTTATTCCTTCGATAAATCGAAATAGCTTTGTCAACTATTTCTTTGATCCTTGCATCCAAATCGAAGGCATAGTAGGCCGAGGAGGAGGAGGAGGAGGAGCACTCGTGCTTCTTGTACTGGAGTGAGTGGCTCTTGATCCTGGTTGGTCTAGACAGGAGGGGCCCTTGATTGGCCGTGAGCCTTCATCCATATTAATTCTCATGAGATTCAATATGTGCCTTCCAAACACTTGAGGTTTTTCTAGTTTTTCTTTGGTAGGGATATACCAAATTTTCTCATGAAAAAGGATGACGAGATAAAGCTTGCAAAAGGAATTCGGAGGTTTTTCGGAAGCAAAACGAAATCTGACCATTTCTTGAAAAATCCAATACCCAATATTGTGAGGTACTTGGTTAATGATAGAAGCAAAGACAGATAATCCTTCTTTGCAAAATGGGTGAAACTTCCTCCTTTTTGCACAAGATTTCGCGTAGATGTACAGATGGCTCGAATGTAGGGTTCATTGATCCAGGTTCAAAATTGAGAATATTTAACCCTCCGGAATAGGCTCATTGGGTCTTAGCGGTTCATAGATTTGCCTATCGGTATAGTTCAATGAAGCTACGTATGGAGGATTGGAGATTTGCGAGAATTGAATTTAGATAGGAAGGGGTAATGGTTATTTGTTTGTTTCTAATGGTTGTGGTAACCCTTTCCTCAACTAAATTTCCATCACGTCTAGCAAGTTATTGTAGGACATGCCATGGTAGAATACCTTGACAAGAGTGGGTGTAAGAAGCACTTATGGAAATCAGATTTTCAAATTGTTTCAAATGATGGAAAGAGATCCAAATTGCATTCTCTCTTAAGTGCAGCAAGGTCTACAGAGACGATGGGACGTAAAAACTTTGGAACCAAATTTTTCTTTAAAATTAATAGCATTGTCTCCTTCCAAACGAATAGGATCACTAGAGAATCCTTCGGGTATAGTAGAGTGATTGTAAATATCATATAGTGCGGGAGTTTCCTTGGATACCCGAGGAGTAGGATCCTCTTGTTGCCGAGACTCGGAAACTTGAGAACTTCCTTGATCAGTCCTAGAGGCGATCCTCTTGCTTCGTTTGGACTTGTAGGTTGCGCTCACCTCCAATTTTGCCTTTCCCTTTGCTGGTTGCTTCTTCCGGATTTGGTCGTTTCTTGGGAGCCTCTCGGTTTGTCTCTAATTTCGATTCCTTTTGGTCTTGATGGAGGAGTCGAACGGGTTGTCACACTCCGGAATGTGGGTATCTATCCCAACATTAAATCTTTTAGGCAGCATTTTTGATCTACTAGGGCGTTCGGGTTTTGAGTGGATTGAGAATCGAGACATTGACGGAAGCGAGTGTTACCTGGGCCATTTTCGCTGGTTTTGACGAAGAAGATGAGAGAATTTTGAGAGCGTGAATAGGAGCAAGCTCGAGAGTTGAGTGAAGTGAAGAGGAACAAAGGTTTTACATATATAAAGTGCGCGCAAGCTCGAGTTTAGGAAGCTAAGCTCGAGTTTGCATAAACTTGTACTAACTCCGACTTCAAGAGTGTATGTGAAAACTCTTGAAATTCCTCTCGCAAGCTCGAGTTCACTCACTTATAAGCTCGAGTTTGGGTTTCTCCACAATTTTATTTTCTCTCCGACTCCTCGAGCTCGAGCTTACATTGCTAAGCTCGAGTTTGCTTCTCTTGACAAAGAAACTTGAACATGTCGAAATTTTTAACATTATAAATGCCCCGCATAAAACACATCTAGATACTCCGATGCTTAAGTTAGTAAAATATAATCATAAAACACATAACTAACATTTAAGTAGGAGCTACTTACAACTCATTGGGATTTACCATTCCCAATTCTCTTCTTATGAACACAAATTGTTCCTTTGCTAATGGCTTTGTGAAGATGTCGGCAAGTTGGAGATGTGTTGGGATGAATATGACCTTGACATCTTTCTTTTGAACATGATCCCTTATGAAATGATGTCTCACATCAATATGCTTGGTTCGAGTATGTTGAACTGGATTCTTTGCCAAGCTTATTGTGCTTGTGTTGTCACATAGAATTGGGATCTCCTTTAAATTGATTCCCAAGTCGAAACTTGTTGCTTAAGCCAAAGGACTTGAGCACAAAGAACTAGATGCAGCCACATATTCAGCTTCAATAGAGGATACAAAGAACACTTGTTTGCTTCTTGCACGAACCATGAAACAAGTGAACCACCAAGAAATTCACATTGGCCACTTGTGCTTTTTCTATCGGTCTTATATCCAGCATGATCTGAATCAATATGCCACCAATTGTTCGGAGTTGACCTTTGGGAAACCATAGACCAAGAGTCTTTGTGTCGAAGATATCTGAATATTCTTTTCACATTCTCGGCATGTGACTCCTTGGGAGCTTGATTGAAATCTTGCACACATCCCCACACCGAATTGGATGTCGGAGACGGCTTGCCATGAGATAGAGTAATGATCCAATCATTCCTCTATACTTTGTGATGTTAAAGTCCTTGCCTTCTTCATCAGATCCAAGGCGGTGGTTGAACTCATTGAGTATCGGCTCCATTGCATTCATTCATCCCAAACTTCTTTAAGAGATCATTGAGATACTTGGTCCGGGAAATGAAAATTCCATCTTTCCTTTGTTTAATTTGCGTACCAAGGAAATAGTTGAGTTCTCCCATCATGGACATCTCAAATTCTCCCCGCATGTTCTTAGCAAACTCTTCACACAAAGCATTGTTAGAAGCACCAAATATAATATCATCAACATATATTTGAACAATTAAAATTTCATTAAGTTTATTGTTCTTTATGAAGAGAGTTGTATCTTCTTTACCTCTAACAAATCCTTGATCAAGAAGGAATTTGCTTAATCGTCATACCAAGCTCTAGGAGCTTGCTTAAGACCATATAATGCTTTCTTGAGGCGATAAACATGATCTGGATGATGATCATTTTGAAAACCAGGAGGTTGTTCAACATAAACTTCCTCTTGAATAAAACCATTTAAAAATACAGATTTTACATCCATTTGATAAAGTTTGAATCCTTTAATACAAGCAAAAGCTAGAAGAACTCTTATAGCTTCCAATCTTGCTACTTTAGCATAAGTTTCTTCATAATCAATTCCTTCTTCTTGATTATATCCTTTTGCAACTAGCCTTGCTTTGTTTCGAACAATTATTGCAGATTCATCACGTTTGTTCTTGAATACCCATTTAGTGCCAATGACCTGGATGGTCTTTAGGCCTAGGTACCAAATCCCAAACTTGATTTCTTTCAACCGATGTAACTCCTCTTGCATTGCTATAACCCAATCATTGTCCGAAAGGGCTTCATCAATCTTAGAGGGTTCAATTTTCGAAATGAATGCGTAAAATGTGACTTCATTCAAGGTGCTTTTTCTAGTTCTAACTCCTTGATTAACATCACCTATCACTTGATCCAGAGGATGACTCCTCTACCGTATCTCCATGATTTAGGTTGGTGTTGATCAGTGTTTTCACAAACATTTTCACAATTATTTTCAAAATCAGGTTCCTTTTCCAAAGGTTTTTCGAATTTGTTAAAGTACGAAGTGTTTCGTAACCGCATTGATTTGAAATAGGAGAAACATCATCATCATCATCCAAGGATTTGTCTAGATTGGTTTCACGACACAACATGCATAGATTCTTCAACAATACGTGTTCTAGTGTTAAAGACTCTATAAGCTTTACTTCGTTTGAATAACCCAAAAATATACCTTCATCCGACTTGGAATCAAACTTACCCAAGTTGTCCTTACCATTGTTGTGGATGAAACATTTGCATCCAAAGATATGCAAATGAGCTATATTGGGTTTTCTTCCTTTGTACAAATCATATGGAGTTTTGTTCGGCTTCTTCCGGAGATATGCTCGATTTGAAATATAGCATACGTGCTCATAGCATCAGCCCGTAACACTTGAGAAGTCCGATTTTCATTTAACACGGCCCTTGCCATCTCAAATGAGGACTCTATTCTTTCTTTCCACAACTCCATTTTGTTGAGGAGTTCTTGGGCCGAGAAATTGTGATCAATGCCCATATTATCACGTAATTCTCCAAAAGCATGATTTTCAAATTCTCCACCATGATCTCGTACGAATTCCCGCAATAGAGAATCCTTTCTCGTTTTGGACCTTCTTGGCAAATACAAAGAAATTGATCAAATGTTTCATCTTTTGAAGATAAAAATATGGTCCATGCAAATCTAGAGAAATCATCAACTATGACCAAAGTATAAAGATTGCCACCAAGGCTCTTTACTCTAGCCGGTCCAACTAAATCCATATGAAGTAGTTGAAGAGGTCTATTAGTTGAAATTTCATTTTTAGATTTGAAGGAAGTCTTGGTTTGTTTACCTTTTGACATGCATCACGATCATGTCGTTTTTAAACTGTAATTTTGGTAAACCAATAACCAGATCCTTTTTCTCGTAACTTGTCAAGTTGAAACATATTAACATGAGCTAATCGTTTATGCCAAAGCCAACTTTCATCCAAGTTACCAACAAAGCAGCTTTAAATAGAGTTATTAGAGAGATTGAGAGTATAACAGTTACCTTCTCTAGGAGCTCTAAATAAAGCTTTAGCTCTAATGTTGTCTAAAGAGAGAACATCTTTGCTCACAATTAAACATTCCTCGAATCAAAGATAACTAAGTTACCTTTATCTCGTGCTTTGACTCACACTAAGGAGGTTGTGACATAAGCCTTCTACAAGGTAAACATCCTTGATTTGTGGTCCTTCGTTGTTTCCAACTTCTCCAATTCCAAAGAATCCTTCCGGATTGATTTCCACCAAATGTTACCTTGCCACCATCCTTAGGTTTAATTGTAGCAAATTTAGATTCGTCTCCGTCATATGTCTTGAGCATCCACCGTCAATGAACCACTTGTTGGATTTTGATGCTCTAAGACAAACCCGCATGATATAGAATATCAAGTCTTAGGTACCCATTTTTTCTTGGGTCCTTTTGGGTTAGTTTGTGTCTTAGGAATCTTATAGGATCCCTTAGGCACCCATTGATAATTACCTATAGGCTTGTTTCTTCTTTCCTTTTATGAAAACAAGAAGAAGTTGCATGACCTTTACGATTGCAATAGTTGCAATGAGCAAAAGGATTAGAGGAGTGACTGTTTTTCGAAAATAGTTCAAATAAGATCTTTGTCCAACCTTCTTCTTCCCTTTTCGTTTATCGAATCAGGTCTATAACCAATTCCTCGACTTATCATTTGTGAACCTTTGCCGTTTTAAAATAACATTGAGCATTTCACTACCTCTAGTGAATTTCTCAAGAGTTTTTGTAAGATGCAAATTTCTTTTCTCTAAAATACAAGAATTGTCACAAGCTTTTTCTCAAATGTTTTCGCAATTCTTTTTTTAAATGTTTTCACAAGGAGAAACAAGAAGAAACAACTTTTGAGCTTGTTCTTCCAACAATTTAATTTTCTTCTTTGAAGACGTAGCTCTTTTGCAATTTTTCGAAATTCAATGAAAAGAGAATTATATTCGGTTGAAAGTTCATCATAAGATGAGTTAGAATTATTTACCTCTTCACTATCTCGAATCCTCTTCTTGAGCTACAAGACAGATATTGGCTCGTCTTCTTCTTCACCTTCATCTTCATCGGATGAGCTATCGCCCATATAGCTGAAACATAAGCTCTTCTTTTGAACTTATTGAATTTCTTATCTTTGTTCTTCACTCGTGGACATTCGCAGACTTGATGTGACCGGGCTTCTCACATTCATAGCATAAAAGTGAAGGAAATCACCAAGAGGGGGGTGAATTGGGGATTTTAAAAATTCTTTCGCATCACCCACACAACGATGATGCTTAACCAAGGTAAATGGAGTTAGAGAGGAAGAGCTTGACAGAAGATTTATACTGGTTCGGTCTTAACTCTTGACCTACGTCCAAATCCCGCACTCTCCGGGTTTTTCTACTATCACTCAAATCGATACACACTCTGTACTCGAAAGTTATCCTCTCTCTAGGATACACTCCCCCTTACAAGTTGTAATCTGATAACCCAACCTCAAAGTCCCACAACTTTGAGATTCTTACAAAGAATGATTTACAGAAATAAACTCTCTCAAAGAGTGAATGAATATAAGCACTGAAGCACAATGTATCAAAGATACAAATGAGAAATATAAGCAAAAGGAAAGACCGATGTTCTTGTGTGCGTTTTCTTCGTGTATGTCTTCTCTACCTTCAGACTTCAAATCTTCATGTATTTATACTGGATTGAAGCTTGTGAACGTTGTAGATCCGTTGAGACTTGATCTAATTCGAAAATATAGCTGTTGTGAGTGTGTCTCCATGAATCTAGCCGTTGTGAACAAATCTGTTTGAATATGGTTGTTGCAGATTTGAATATTTGAAATTTGGCTCCTCATGAATGTGTTCCCATGTCATATGTTTAGTGGAGGCGTTGTATAATATTGTCCACTGTTTGGAGGCTAGCTTTCTTTCTTGGAGAATGGTTGTGTTGCTATCCAGGTTGTAACCCATTGCTTTTGGAGAATAATATAATATTGCAAGTTGTCAAGTTGTTTGTCTTAAAGTCTTCTTTAAAACAAACCTAGATCTTCCGTAATCTCATAAGCAACCGGTTAAATCTGGTTAGGAAATATTGATATGAATCATATAAAACATATACAACCAATTCGCGAAATCAAGTTAAAGCATAAATCAAACTGAACAAAATACACCCGTATGCGTTCATCTCGTTTCGAAGTTCCAAGCTCGAGTTTACTATACCAAGCTCGAGTTTGGTCTTCATTTAAAACTTGAGTTTTGCCTCCGAAGTCTCAAGCTCGAGCTTGTAAATGAGTAAGCTCGAGTTTAGCATTTGTCGGGGAAAGATGTTTGAAATCATTTTGAGAGCCAAAATGGAAAAACGCAAGCTCGAGCTTATTAGTGAGTAAGCTCGAGTTTGGCACTATTCATGTCAAAAATAATTTTAGTTCACAAAATGCAAGCTTGAGCTTAGAGGAGTAAGCTTGAGTTTGCTAAGCTCAAAATATGACATTGCTCTCTCGTCGACCCAAGCTTGAGCTTGCAAGGGCAAGCTCGAGTTTGGCAATGGTTTTAAAAACTTTGAAAGATTTTTGTCGACGCAAGCTTGAGTTTACAACCTTAAACTTGAGTTTACTCTTTGAAGGAAAAACTTGAAAACTTTCTCGCTCGGTGCAAGCTCGAGCTTGGTATGCCAAGCTCGAGTTTACAACTTTTGTAAACTCACAAACTCTACAAAAAAAATGATAAGCTCAAGTTTAAAGGATTCTCGCCAGAGGTAAGCTCGAGCTTGTAACTCCAAGCTCGAGTTTACATATTTGTAAACTTAGTGAGAATAGTCTCCGGAAGAGGCAAGCTTGAGCTTAAAACTAATAAGCTTGAGTTTGCAATTTGAGTAACTTGATAAAATCCTCAAACCTTCGTAAGCTCAAGCTTACAGTGTGCAAGCTCGAGCTTACTCGAATATGAGTAAACTTTTGAAAACCTTCAAGCTCAAGTTTATGGACCAAGCTCAAGTTTAGAAAATGCAAAATAGCTTGGTTTGCTTTCTCGTAAGGGGCAAGCTCGAGTTTGGAGACCCAAGCTCGAGTTTGAGCCGATGTAAATGTTTTTGTATTGCAAACAACATGTTTTACCAATTCTTAACAAAAAACATTCTTTCATGTTTACAATTGTTATTAATCATCAAAACACATTGAGAACTAACATTCTCCCCTTTTTGATGATGACAACACTTGTAAACATTTGTTTCTTTTCAAAAACAGATTTGAGCATTTGAGCATTGAGAAAGAGATTTTGGTAAAATGTTTTCAAACTTGAGGTTTTGAAATTTCAATTTGATAAACTCAGATTTAACAAAGTTAAACAATTCAGATCAAGTAGATATCGAGTTTAGCAAATTTAAATTACAATTTAATTCTTAAACATATAAACATCATATCGGCCAAAAAAAGAGAAATAGCAAACAATGATATAACCGAAATGATCAATCCATTAAAGTAGAGTTTCAAAAGCAAATATACAAAATCAAAGTTAAAACTACAATGAAATGATCAAAAACAAAAAGAAACATGAGCAAAACAAAAAAAGAAAAAAACATGAAAGTGCTCGCGCTCTCTTCACTTCTTTTCTTCTCCCCTTTGTCATCGCAAAAAGGGTGGAGCTACCGGGGTAGAAGGGTTGTCTGGTTGAGAGGAGGCTCAGCCGATTGGTGAGAGTGTTTGCCTCAGTTCAATGGAGGTTGCCGGTTCAAGGGGGCGAGGCAGTTCGTAGGTCATTTTGGGCAAAGTAGAACTTGGGCCACGCCGAGGATGCACCCAAACCAAAACTTGAAGCGCATGGACTGATTTTTCGAATTTGGTCCATTTTGTCACTCGAGACTCATCATGGTTACCAACAAGAGTGGAAATACTTGCTGAGAATGATCTCCAAGCCGACCACTAAGGTCTTTAACTTCCTTCTTTAATTCGCCTTCCTTCTTTTAGCTCTTCTTGGCCTATATTGAAACCTTCCCGAGTATCCACCAAATTACTATGACCCCGATTAACTTCGAAACCAATTTTCCCATTTCTCGCTTCGATTCCTTCGATAAATCGAAATAGCTTTGTCAACTATTTCTTTGATCCTTGCATCCAAATCGAAGGCATAGTAGGCCGAGGAGGAGGAGGAGGAGGAGCACTCGTGCTTCTTGTACTGGAGTGAGTGGCTCTTGATCTGGTTGGTCTAGACGAGGAGGGCCCTTGATTGGCCGTAGCCTTCATCCATATTAATTCTCATGAGATTCAAAATGTGCCTTCCAAACACTTGAGGTTTTTCTAGTTTTTCTTGGTAGGATATACCAAATTTTCTCATGAAAAAGGATGACGAGATAAAGCTTGCAAAAGGAATTCGGGAGGTTTTTCTGGAAGCAAAACGAAATCTGACCATTTCTTGAAAAATCCAATACCCAATATTGTGAGGTACTTGGTTAATGATAGAAGCAAAGACAGGATAATCCTTCTTTGCAAAATGGGTGAAACTTCCTCCTTTTTGCACAAGATTTCGGTGTAGATGTACCGATGGCTCAATGTAGGGTTCATTGATCCAGGTTCAAAATTGAGAATGTTTAACCCCTCCGAATAGGCTCATTGGGTCTTAGCAGTTCATAGATTTGCCTATCGGATAGTTCAATGAAGCTACGTATGGAGGATTGGAGATTTGCGAATTGAATTTAGATAGGAAGGGGTAATGGTTATTTGTTTGTTTCTAATGGTTGTGGTAACCCTTTCCTCAACTAAATTTCCATCACTGTCTAGCAAGTTATTGTAGGACATGCCATGGTAGAATACCTTGACAAGAGTGGGGTCAGTAAGAAGCACTTATGGAAATCAGATTTTCAAATTGTTTCACCATGGAAAGAGATCCAAATTGCATTCTCTCTTAAGTGCAGCAAGGTCTACAGAGACGATGGGACGTAAAACTTTGGAACCAAATTTTTCTTTAAAATTAATAGCATTGTCTCCTTCCAAACGAATAGGATCACTAGAGAATCCTTCGGGTATAGTAGAGTGATTGTAAATATCATATAGTGCAGAGTTTCCTTGGATACCCGAGGAGTAGGATCCTCTTGTTGCCGAGACTCGAGGGAACTTGAGAACTTCCTTGATCAGTCCTAGAGGCGCCTTCTTGCTTCGTTTGGACTTGTAGGTTGCGCCACCTCTCGAATTTTGCCTTTCCCTTTGCCGGTTGCTTCTTCCGATTTGGTCGTTTCTTGGGAGCCTCTGGTTTGTCTCTAATTTCGATTCCTTTTGGTCTTGATGGAGGAGTCGAATGGGTTGTCATACTCCAGAATGTGGGTATCTATCCCAACATTAAATCTTTTAGGCAGCATTTTTGATCTACTAGGGCGTTCGGGGTTTTGAGTGGATTGAGAATCCGAGACATTGACGGAAGCGAGTGTTCGGGGGCCATTTTCGCTGGGTTTTGACGAAGAAGATGAGAGAATTTTGAGAGTGAATAGGAGCAAGCTCGAGAGTTGAGTGAAGTGAAGAGGAACAACAGGTTTTACATATATAAAATGCGCGGCAAGCTCGAGTTTAGGAAGCTAAGCTCGAGTTTGCATAAACTTGTACTAACCCGACTTCAAGAGTGTATGTGAAAACTCTTGAAATTCCTCTCGCAAGCTCGAGTTCACTCACTTATAAGCTCGAGTTTGGGTTTCTCCACAATTTTATTTTCTCTCGACTCCCTCGAGCTCGAGCTTACATTGCTAAGCTCGAGTTTGCTTCTCTTGACAAAGAAACTTCAGAACATGTCGAAATTTTTAACATTATAAATGCCCCGCATAAAACACATTTAGATACTCCGATGCTTAAGTTAGTAAAATATAATCATAAAACACATAACTAACATTTAAGTAGGAGCTACTTACAACTCATTGGGATTTACCATTCCCAATTCTCTTCTTATGAACACAAATTGTTCCTTTGCTAATGGCTTTGTGAAGATGTCAAGGCAAGTTGGAGATGTGTTGGGATGAATATGACCTTGACATCTTTCTTTTGAACATGATCCCTTATGAAATGATGTCTCACATCAATATGCTTGGTTCGAGTATGTTGAACTCGATTCTTTGCCAAGCTTATTGTGCTTGTGTTGTCACATAGAATTGGGATCTCCTTTAAATTGATTCCCAAGTCGAAACTTGTTGCTTAAGCCAAAGGACTTGAGCACAAAGAACTAGATGCAGCCACATATTCAGCTTCAAGAGGATACAAAGAACACTTGTTTGCTTCTTGTTGAACCATGAAACAAGTGAACCACCAAGAAATTCACATTGGCCACTTGTGCTTTTTCTATCGGTCTTATATCCAAGATGATCTGAATCTGAATATGCCACCAATTGTTCAGGTTGACCTTTGGGAAACCATAGACCAAGAGTCTTTGTGTCGCAAGATATCTCGAATATTCTTTTCACATTCTCGCATGTGACTCCTTGGGAGCAGATTGAAATCTTGCACACATCCCCACACCGAATTGGATGTCGACGGCTTGTTGTGAGATAGAGTAATGATCCAATCATTCCTCTATACTTTGTGATGTTGAAGTCCTTGCCTTCTTCATCAAGATCCAAGGCAAAGTGGTTGAACTCATTGGAGTATCGCTCCATTGCATTCATTCATCCCAAACTTCTTTAAGAGATCATTGAGATACTTGGTCCGGGAAATGAAAATTCCATCTTTCCTTTGTTTAATTTGCGTACCAAGGAAATAGTTGAGTTCTCCCATCATGGACATCTCAAATTCTCCCCGCATGTTCTTAGCAAACTCTTCACACAAAGCATTGTTAGAAGCACCAAATATAATATCATCAACATATATTTGAACAATTAAAATTTCATTAAGTTTATTGTTCTTTATGAAGAGAGTTGTATCTCGCTTTACCTCTAACAAATCCTTGATCAAGAAGGAATTTGCTTAATCGCCATACCAAGCTCTAGGAGCTTGCTTAAGACCATATAATGCTTTCTTGAGGCGATAAACATGATCTCGATGATGATCATTTTGAAAACCAGGAGGTTGTTCAACATAAACTTCCTCTTGAATAAAACCATTTAAAAATGCAGATTTTACATCCATTTGATAAAGTTTGAATCCTTTAATACAAGCAAAAGCTAGAAGAACTCTTATAGCTTCCAATCTTGCTACTCGGAGCATAAGTTTCTTCATAATCAATTCCTTCTTCTTGATTATATCCTTTTGCAACTAGCCTTGCTTTGTTTCGAACAATTATTGCAGATTCATCACGTTTGTTCTTGAATACCCATTTAGTGCCAATGACTGGATGGTCTTTAGGCCTAGGTACCAAATCCCAAACTTGATTTCTTTCAAACCGATGTAACTCCTCTTGCATTGCTATAACCCAATCATTGTCCGAAAGGGCTTCATCAATCTTAGAGGGTTCAATTTTCGAAATGAATGCGTAAAAATGTGACTTCATTCAAGGTGCTTTTTCTAGTTCTAACTCCTTGATTAACATCACCTATCACTTGATCCGCAGGATGACTCCTACCGTATCTCCATGATTTAGGTTGGTGTTGATCAATGTTTTCACAAACATTTTCACAATTATTTTCAAAATCAGGTTCCTTTTCCAAAGGTTTTTCGAATTTGTTAAAGTACGAAGTGTTTCGTAACCGATTGATTTGAAATAGGAGAAACATCATCATCATCATCCAAGGATTTGTCTAGATTGGTTTCACAGAATACAACATGCATAGATTCTTCAACAATACGTGTTCTAGTGTTAAAGACTCTATAAGCTTTACTTCGTTTGAATAACCCAAAAATATACCTTCATCCGACTTGGAATCAAACTTACCCAAGTTGTCCTTACCATTGTTGTGGATGAAACATTTGCATCCAAAGATGTGCAAATGAGCTATATTGGGTTTTCTTCCTTTGTACAAATTTCATATGGAGTTTTGTTCAAATTCTTCTTCCGAGATATGCTCGATTTGAAATATAGCATGCAAAGGCTCATAGCATCAGCCCCATAACACTTGAGAAGTCTCGATTTTCATTTAACATGGCCCTTGCCATCTCAAATGAGGACTCTATTCTTTCTTTCAACAACTCCATTTTGTTGAGGAGTTCTTGGGGCCGAGAAATTGTGATCAATGCCCATATTATCACGAATTCTCCAAAAGCATGATTTTCAAATTCTCCACCATGATCCGTACGAATTCCCGCAATAGAGAATCCTTTCTCGCTTTGGACCTTCTTGGCAAATACAACAAATTGATCAAATGTTTCATCTTTTGAAGATAAAAATATGGTCCATGCAAATCTAGAGAAATCATCAACTATGACCAAAGTATAAAGATTGCCACCAAGGCTCTTTACTCTAGCCGGTCCAACTAAATCCATATGAAGTAGTTGAAGAGGTCTATTAGTTGAAATTTCATTTTTAGATTTGAAGGAAGTCTTGGTTTGTTTACCCTTTTGACATGCATCACAGATCATGTCGTTTTTAAACTTGTAATTTTGGTAAACCAATAACCAGATCCTTTTTCTCGTAACTTGTCAAGTTGAAACATATTAACATGAGCTAATCGTTTATGCCAAAGCCAACTTTCATCCAAGTTACCAACAAAGCAATTTTCGTAAATAGAGTTATTAGAGAGATTGAGAGTATAACAATTACCTTCTCTAGGAGCTCTAAATAAAGCTTTAGCTCTAATGTTGTCTAAAGAGAGAACATCTTTGCTCACAATTAAACATTCTTCGAATCAAAGATAACTAAGTTACCTTTATCTCGTGCTTTGACTCACACTAAGGAGGTTGTGACATAAGCCTTCTACAAGGTAAACATCCTTGATTTGTGGTCCTTCGTTGTTTCCAACTTCTCCAATTCCAAAGAATCCTTCCGGATTGATTTCCACCAAATGTTACCTTGCCACCATCCTTAGGTTTAATTGTAGCAAATTTAGATTCGTCTCCGTCATATGTCTTGAGCATCCACCGTCAATGAACCATTTGTTGGATTTTGATGCTCTAAGACAAACCCGCATGATATAGAATATCAAGTCTTAGGTACCCATTTTTTCTTGGGTCCTTTTGGGTTAGTTTGTGTCTTAGGAATCTTATAGGATCCCTTAGGCACCCATTGATAATTACCTATAGGCTTGTTTCTTCTTTCCTTTTTATGAAAACAAGAAGAAGTTGCATGACCTTTACGATTGCAATAGTTGCAATGAGCAAAAGGATTAGAGGAGTGGACTGTTTTTCAAAATAGTTCAAATAAGATCTTTGTCCAACCTTCTTCTTCCCTTTTCGTTTATCGAATCAGTCTATAACCAATTCCCCCGACTTATCATTTGTGAACCTTTGCTCGTTTTAAAATAACATTGAGCATTTCACTACCTCTAGTGAATTTCTCAAGAGTTTTTGTAAGATGCAAATTTCTTTTCTCTAAAATACAAAGAATTGTCACAAACTTTTTCTCAAATGTTTTCGCAATTCTTTTCGTAAATGTTTTCACAAGGAGAAACAAGAAGAAACAGCTTGAGCTTGTTCTTCCAACAATTTAATTTTCTTCTTTGAAGACAAAAGCTCTTTTGCAATTTTTCGAAATTCAATGAAAAGAGAATTATATTCGGTTGAAAGTTCATCATAAGATGAGTCGAATTATTTACCTCTTCACTATCTCGAATCCTCTTCTTGAGCTACAAGACAAATATTGGCTCTGTCTTCTTCTTCAACCTTCATCTTCATCGGATGAGCTATCGCCCCATATAGCTGAAACATAAGCTCTTCTTTTGAACTTATTGAATTTCTTATCTTTGTTCTTCAAATTGTGGACATTCAGACTTGATGTGACCAGGCTTCTCACATTCATAGCATATGATGGGTTTCTTTGTTTCTGTGCTAGAGCTACTCTTGTGAAACTTTCTGTAGGCTTGGTCCTTTTTGTAGAATTTCTTGAACTTTCGGACCATCATGCCTAGCTCAAGATCTTCATCTTCATCTTCATCATCTCGATTTTACCTCTTTGACAAACAAGCCTTGAGAGCAATTCCTTTATTCTTGCCATCAATCTCATCAAGCCCTTTTCTCGAATTTGATTTTTCCTTCATATTCGTAAAGACCGCCAAATAGTGCTCTATCGAAGCCATTGATTCACCGCGAGCTTCTTCGATTGCAAAGTGACCTTAGCTTCCCATTCCTTGCCGAGGATATTTAGTATTTTCCTCACTTGGACAAAGTTGGTCATAGACTTTTCCCAATGCAAAGAAGTTGATTGATCGATGAGTGAATCTGAGCCGAATTCACTAATGGATTCTCCGCACTTCATACGAAATAAATCATATTCAAACATGAGAGTGTTTACTCGATTTTCCTTGATTCCAAATGTCCCTTCATGGGCTATCTCAAGAGCATCCCACATAGCTTTAGCAGATGACAAAGTGCAAATTCGAAAATACTCTTTTTGGCTTAGAGCACTTTGCAAAGATGTGAATTGCTTTCATGTTGAGAGTGACTTGCTTTCTTCATTCTCATCATACTCTTCTTCTAGCTTAGGAGTTCGACACCATCTTCTCGTTGTTGCCGGTTCATAATTTCCTCTCTCGAACACCCTCCATAGGCCATACTCGCCATTACATAGACTCTCGAACTTGGCCTTCCGTAAGAGTAATGTTCTCCATTGAAACCCGGAGGTCTCGTTGATCAAGCTCCATCGGGTAGAATTCCTTCCATTGGATCTTTGATCTAGGATGTTAATCCTTAATGTAGATAACCTATGCTCGATACCAAATGAAAGTGAAGGAAATCACCAAGAGGGGGGTGAATTGGGGATTTTAAAAATTCTTTTCGATCACCCACACAACGTATGCTTAACCAAGGTAAATGGAGTTAGAGAGGAAAGAGCTTGACACGTAAGATTTATACTGGTTCGGTCTTAACTCTTGACCTACGTCCAAATCCCCGCACTCTCCGGGTTTTTCTACTATCACTCAAATCGATACACACTCGTACTCGAAAGTTATCCTCTCTCTAGGATACACTCCCCCTTACAAGTTGTAATCTGATAACCCAACCTCAAAGTCCCACAACTTTGAGATTCTTACAAAGAATGATTTACATAAATAAACTCTCTCAAAGAGTGAATAAATATAAGCACCAAGCACAATGTATCAAAGATACAAATGAGAAATATAAGCAAGGAAAGACCGATGTTCTTGTGTGCGTTTTCGTGTATGTCTTCTCTTCTTTCGACTTCAAATCTTCATGTATTTATACAGGATTGAAGCTTGTGAACGTTGTAGATCCGTTGAGACTTGATCTAATTCGAAAATATAGTCATGTTGTGAGTGTGTCTCCATGAATCTAGTCGTTGTGAACAAATCTGTTTGAATATGGTTGTTGCAGATTTGAATATTTGAAATTTGGCTCCTCAAGAATGTGTTCCCATGCTGTTATGTTTAGTGGAGGCAGTTGTATAATGTTGTCCAGCTGTTTGGAGGCTAGCTTTCTTTCTTGGAGAATGGTTGTGTTGCTATCCAGGTTGTAACCCATTGCTTTTGGAGAATAATATAATATTGCAAGTTGTCAAGTTGTTTGTCTTAAAGTCTTCTTTAAAACAAACCTAGATCTTCCGTAATCTCATAAGCAAACCGGTTAAATCTGGTTAGGAAATATTGATATGAATCATATAAAACATATACAACCAATTCGCAAATCAAGTTAAAGCATAAATCAAACCGAACAAAATACACCCGATGCGTTCATCTCTGTTTCAAGTTCCAAGCTCGAGTTTACTATACCAAGCTCGAGTTTGGTCTTCATTTAAAACTTGAGTTTTGCCTCCGGAAGTCTCAAGCTCGAGCTTGTAAATGAGTAAGCTCGAGTTTAGCATTTGTCGGGAAAGATGTTTGAAATCATTTTGAGAGCCAAAATGGAAAAACGCAAGCTCGAGCTTATTAGTGAGTAAGCTCGAGTTTGGCACTATTCATGTCAAAAATAATTTTAGTTCACAAAATGCAAGCTTGAGCTTAGAGGAGTAAACTTGAGTTTGCTAAGCTCAAAATATGACATTGCTCTCTCGTCGACCCAAGCTTGAGCTTGCAAGGGCAAGCTCGAGTTTGGCAATGGTTTTAAAAACTTTGAAAGATTTTTGTCGACGCAAGCTTGAGTTTACAACCTTAAACTTGAGTTTACTCTTTGAAGGAAAAACTTGAAAACTTTCTCGCTCAGTGCAAGCTCGAGCTTGGTATGCCAAGCTCGAGTTTACAACTTTTGTAAACTCACAAACTCTACAAGAAATGATAAGCTCAAGTTTAAAGGATTCTCGCCAGAGGCAAGCTCGAGCTTGTAACTCCAAGCTCGAGTTTACATATTTGTAAACTTAGTGAGAATAGTCTCTCGGAAGAGGCAAGCTTGAGCTTAAAACTAATAAGCTTGAGTTTGCAATTTGAGTAACTTGATAAAATCCTCAAACCTTCGTAAGCTCAAGCTTACAGTGCAAGCTCGAGCTTACTCGAATATATGAGTAAACTTTTGAAAACCTTCAAGCTCAAGTTTATGGACCAAGCTCAAGTTTAGAAAATGCAAAATAGCTTGGTTTGCTTTCTCGTAGGGGCAAGCTCGAGTTTGGAGACCCAAGCTCGAGTTTGAGCCGACGTAAATGTTTTTGTATTGCAAACAACATGTTTTACCAATTCTTAACAAAAATCATTCTTTCATGTTTACAATTGTTATTAATCATCAAAACACATTGAGAACTAACATTAGGGCTAGTCGACCTCTCATTCTTGAACGTATCAAAATCTAATTAAAATAATCATTACACCCACCTTCAATTTTCTTTTTTAACTATAAAGCTGTGATACGATCTTTTAACAACATCTTAAATTCTTAATGAGATATCTTGGCACGATTAAGAATTTGTTAAAAGTATAGGCCTACATTTAGATTTTGGTATTTCAGATGGATTTAAATGGGATTCTCCTTAAAAAAATTAGATAAATATATGTTTAAATAAAAAATTACGAAGAATATCAAAATAGTTCATGAAAAAGAATGTTAAAATAACATTATCACTACAAAATATTGTTTATAAAATATTAGTAAGACTATTATTAGAATTTTTTTAATAAATAATAATGTACCTAATTTAAAAATCATATGAAACTATAAAGACGTGATAAAAAAAATGATGACCTGATTAAAAATAAATAAAAGAATAAGGACTTGATTAAAAAAAAAAACTGTATGAATCTGATTGAAAATGTGTTGAAATTATAAGGACATGGCCTATAGATTAATTATCCCTTTTCAGGAACGGTAAATTATTAATATATTTTATCTATCTTAAATTTAATTACTTTCATTTAATCTTAAAAAACTATGATATCTACGCTAAAATTTCGAAATAATGCACCAATTTGTTGGATCTTATAATAATATATTATTACAAAAATATTCTAAAATTGCTTAGATAACTCTCCAAATTTCTTCAAAATATACTTTAAATACAATAAAAATTAGAGAGTTCACAACAAAATATATATATAGTTTAGCTTAATGGACAAAATCTGTCACTAAAACAAGAAAATCCGCTCTAAAATGGAGTACATTAAAAATCCCGCCCATTAAAAACCCTCATTGCAAATGAAATTTTTAAAACAATCTATCGCGAAATTTGCGATGGAATATCTAAAATAATCTGTCACAAATTAGGAAATTTATGACCGAATTTAGAAAAAATCCGTTATAAAATATGTCATTGCAAATTTGCAACAGAATATAGAAAATAATTCGTCGTAATTTGCGGCAGAATTTGGAAAAAATCGGTCACAAATTGTGACGGGATATAATATGTTGTCGCCAATCTGCAACAGAATATTGAAAAAAAATATCTCACAAATTCAAGAATTAGAAAAAAAGGAATTATAATTATTATGGTAAATCCGTCACAAATTGCGGCGGTAAATAATATTTCGCCGCAAATAATGTGACAATTTTATGGAAATAATTTCATCACAAATTGTGGAATTATAAAAAATTATATTATAATTAGTATGTCTCTTCCTCAACAACTCAAATAAAGAAAAAAAAAATATTACGAAATAAACAATATTGAATAATGTATTAAAAAAAGTGTATATGAAGAAATATATAAAGTGGCAATCCTAAAAATTATACATAAAAAAGACGAAATATAAACAACTATGTTACGACGAAATATAAACAACAATGTTACCGAAGAAATATAAACAACGTTACCGATGAAATATAAACAACAATGTTGCCAACAAAATGGACTAAAAGCACAAAATCATAAATAATGTCTATATAATGGCAAAGCACGGTCACGCTTTCATCATCATCACCGTGAGGCCGACCCCTTATCCTTCGCTTTTCCCGCTTGTACTTCAATAGGGATCGAGTCATTCCAGCATCTCGCTTCATCATCTCTTCTTGCTGCTTCATCATCTCTCGCTTGCTTATTACTATCAACTCGACTTGTCGCTTATCGTCTCTCGCTTGGTTATTACTTATCTCCTTCTCGCTTCATCATCTCCACTTGCCGCTTCATCGTCTTCGCTTGCTCATTAATGATCTTTACTTGCTCATTAATGATCTCCGCTTGCCGATTCACTAGTTGTGTCGTACTTCCAAATCTTTGTGTGGTAGCGTTGAGTTCTTCCCATTCTAACGCCTTCATCCTTTTAAGCTTATCTCGCAAATACAATATTAGGAAGTAAGTTTATTTTTTGTACTTCATTTAAATGGACTAGAGAATGAAAATGTAAAACAATTAATATCAAAAGTATTACGTCACATGAAGAAACACCTCCAACATGGCTAGATGAGCGCTTGCTAGCCTTTCACTCGGCTAGCGAGGTACCCAACCCGAACACTCCACCTTTCTTGTCAAATCCTCCCGCAACCCGAATGAAAAGGCTCTCGTTATCCGACCTGGGGAGCGTGGATGTGGGGTCTGTCGTAATCTACATGGCCCTCTCCCGTGAAAGCTTCACCAGCTTTTCCTACAAACTCAAAAATACATCACCTATGTGGCATGTAAAATGAAATAAACATATTGCTTGTTGAAACAAATAATAAGTATAACAAATGTCTCACCGCAATTTCAATGACTTGGTGTTATCCAGTGCTTCTCACTAACCAAACTCCCCGGGAATGGGCTCAGCAAAGGTAATCCATTCAACTATTTTTGGAGGTACGTCCCCGAAGCTTCCTACAAATACAAATGAGGACCATTAATTAATCACCGCAAAGTACAAAATATTGAATAACGAAATAGAAAACAATATACACTACAACGTTTCTCCGATATCGACTTATTGGAATGGAACCCCACTATATAAGGGTCTATCCATTCAAGACCTATTTAACTTATTTTGCAAAGATTTCTGCTGTCATTTCTCATCAACGGCCCATTTTGCCAATAATTATGTTATGGTCTCAGGATGAATCCAATTAGCACTATAATCAATTAGTCTGAGGAAATATCCTTGTCTAATGAATATTTGAAGGCGGCAGGTATCCATTAAAAAGAGTTAAAACCTAAGGTTCCACTATTTGCAAAATAACTGGCCATTAATATCAATAACATAGCACTCAAAAGGGCTCCAATTTCTTATGTCATTTAACAAAAAAAAAAAAAAAGTTTAGGTTCATAACTGCCAATCTACACATCCAATTAATGTGTTCTTGGACTTATTTCAAAGCTTAATATGTGTACTAAATGTCCACCAAAGTTCATGCTCAGAAGATATCGTTTTCCCTAGTTTTATCTCACATACAATCAATGCTCCAATTTCTAACATTCTGTTTTCAATAAAATAGGACGATACCTCTTTTCATGGATATTTCTGGGAGCAGAACTTAACCGTTCTGTTCAAAAGCAATAGACAGGCATGAGTGGCGGTGCTTATACGTGGTGATTAAAAGAATAAAAGAAGACAGTTATTTCCATTACTACAGAGGCGCTTGATACGCTGTTATCCAAAATTATGACTGAAATAACATGCATCTTCAAAATTACAAGCCAACAGTATGATGATTGGCTACCTAATGAAATGTGCTTCCTCTGTCAAAGCAGGTTAGTAGTTGAATTCTTAGGCCCTTGGTTTTTAATTTTTAAAAAAGTAATGCCATTTCACAGATAAAACCTGAGTGACCTTAAGTATGACCCATGCCTAATCAACTATTCAATATAAATTTCATGGCAAGCATAGAAATTGTTGTGGAATGCCCGACCATGTTTGGCTAATGGGTCTGGGTAGAGCAGAAGATAAACCTTTCTAAAATAAGTCTCCATTGTCCACTATTTCACAAAGACAGCTTCAAATGTCTTGTGTCTACAATGTTTCCATTATTGAAACTCAACTGTCCCTAATAGTTTGCATCGTCAAAGAGAAGAAGAAAATAGACTAATGCTAGATAAGAATACAGACAATTTGAGCAACGGAGTGCAAAATATACAAGCTTAGACCTTCCAAAACTGGTGAATATCAGAATTATTTTCTAACAACTGCACACTCCTTTCTTTTTCATGTGAATAATATTATTTGGCCAATAGAAACCTCATTCATTAATCATAAAGCCACCAGAAAAGGTTCAGCATACAAGAGATTAAAAATGTGGTAAAAACATAAATAGCTGCAAGATATTAACAATTGTTTGGAAACATAACATTCGTAATGTTATCAATAAGCTCATTCAAGAATGTAAAACCATTTGTTTAGTTCGAAGCATCTAAAAGTAGTTGACCATTAGAAGCTCAGGCAGACAGTCTAATTGTAGTGGATCTGCTGCACTAGACATACATGAACATATATTAGGATCATTAGCTCTGGCTAACCAGTAACATTATCCTAATGCAGCATCCAGTAATCAGGAACTACTGTTGTTCAGGTGTGTTGAATACTTCAAGCAATCACTACATAGAAGAAAGAGAAAAGATGGAACATATTTGCAAAGGCATAGGTACGTCGTAAGTCATAAAATGATCCCATACTTGTTCCCAGACTAGTGCTTTTAAAATTCTTGGGCAATAACCAAAAAGTGATATCATCTGCGCAATAATTGTGATATTATGCAGTCTTATGTGAATGTAAGAAGGATGATAAATTAATTTGGGGGAACGCTGTGGAAGGGGGAATGTATAGGAATTTGTTCTTATTCCTTCAAAAGCCTCACTTCGCATTATAAAATTTTCATGTTTTATTGTGTGCCCCTGGGGATTAGGATTGAGTTCAGAAACTAAAAGGAAACAATTCATATAGTTCTTTGGAATTGCCCATGAATTTAGTTTCCGCATGCTCCCATGGTTGAATCTTTGTATAGCTGTATAGCATGTCAGTGAAACTTCAACATTAAGATCTAAAGATCTTGACATAAAAAGATAAACTATATGCTTAGAATGATAAATTCTTGAACACATCATTAGCAGTAGTTAATTATACTAATAGGTGATTATCAGTGCCTCTCCTTTAAACATTGAATTTAACTATGATCCCCCCCCCTCTCTCTCTCTCTCACACACACAATCTCTGATCCTGCTAAAATCATAGGCATTCATTGGTCAATTTGTAATAGACTATGATGGTGAATGACCTCTCTCTCTGAAACTCTGATCCTGCTAACATAACCCCATGCGTTCATTGGTCAATTGTGATAAACTATGGTGAACAAATCTGACTCTCTCTCTCTCTGAGTCACACACACGCACAATCAATCTCTGGTCCTGTTAGAGCCATAGGCATTCATTGGTCCATTTTAATAGACTATGACGGTGAATAAAGTCTCGCTATCTCTCTCTCTCTCTCTCTCTCTGTGAATAAAATGTGTGGGAACACTCCTAATTGTACTTGAAGTTACGATTGTTTCATAAGCCATATATTAACTGATAGTGTTAACTTTGTTTGTCAGAATAATTTTTTTAGTAAATGCGAGAGAATTGATTATTGCTGTTTAAATTTTCAGGGCTCTCAGAAAATTGTATAAGGAATCAATCAACTTGGAAAATGAAGATATGAAAATTTGCAACAAGGATATATGTATACACACACACACACCAAGAACTTAGAAGATAACGTTAATTTTTTCTACCTGAAACTAATGTGTATTTTAACCAATCAGAAAACATAACAGAGACCAGCTAGTAAAGACAGAAAACAGTTAGCAAATAGATTCAAAAACAGTAGGCTCACCCGGTCCAGACCTAATGGAAAATTATCCGCATTAGCACAGATCCCTTTTGGAAAGCGTGAAGAACTTAATAAACTTGTAAACAAAAATGGTGCAGAAAAAGAATAGGAGAAAGAAAGTAAATTTGTTGTAAATAGAACACACAATTGCATTGCAAATGCTATCATTACACTAAACAACACAGGCCAACATGATACAGCATCCATCTTTGCATGAGATAATGGGATAATAAACTATAATCATGAACATATAGGAAGTTATGCTTCAGACAAAATTGAAGAGAAGTTGCTTCATTATTGGCCTCTGCCTTCTACCTCTCTGGTAACTTCACAAACGAGGGAAAAGAAATAAACAGAAACACCAGACTTGGAGTCACAAACCTGTTTTCGGGTGTACACAGAATGGAGCTTTAAGCAAGTGATTCACGGCAAACGAGGGCAGAAGACGCGACAGCAAACGAGCTCGAAGAAGCGGAGAAGAAAAGTGATAGAAGAAGGCACCGATTTGAAGTAGGGTTTGAAGCAGTTCAGACAGCCTATCGAACCAACAAAAAGGCAAATGTGACTCTTTCTGTTTTTGGCAATTAAGTTAAACGGCGGGAAGCTGCGAAATTTTTGGGGGAAACTTTAACTTTATTGGAGAGAATATGTGAATCTTTTGAAAAAATAATGATTTCTAGTGGGAAAAAAAGCATCATTGTTTCTCACATACTAAATAATATAATTAAATTTACATTTTATAATTAAATGTGATTATGATTTAGCTCAAATGATTATGCCTAATTATAGAAATCTAATCTAGCGCAATAATTAGCTCATATGATTTTGAATATGATTAATGATTTGATTATTTGAATTAGAGTATTTCATCATATATCGCATAACTAGATAGGTATATTATGAATTACAGAAAGAATTTAGGTATTAATGCTTACCAGTGAGTACAAGAAGGAAGCTGAAAGATAACAAAAGCACTTTAGCCAAAAACCAAAATCCAAAAACAATAAAAAGTGGCTTATATTCAATTGTGGTTTTTGATGACATTTAGTGCAAAAACACTTAATTGTAAAAGCTATCACAGTCAATAAATGAACCAATCTAGCTTTTGAAAAAAAAAGCCATTCTTAAGCTACTTACAAATCATCCCTACAAAGTTTACTTTTACTAATTAATTTCTCATCACTTGAGAGCCAACGGTGCTGTTTAAGGTAAAATAGAAACATTAATTTACTTATGTATTATCTGTGTATACATGTGATAAGATGTATTATATATTGTTACCGACTCATGAATAATACTATCTCTTATAGTAAGGTCTTTTAATGTTATAGCAACATTGATTACACGTGGTTTGGACGATGTGAGAATCTAAGAACACATTTAGTTGCATTATGTATGGTTCACGAACTACACAATTTATTGTACATTTCATACCAATATATATATATATATATATATATATTTTTAAGAAATATTAAATACACTAATAGTCTCAAGTGGTCTACGAAAGCTTTAACAAGTTCATCTTCTCGTTTCACGGGGTTGTTACAATATGCATCTTTGCACCATAACATGAAAGTCATGATTAATTAATGATAAACTCTCTAAGATAGCTTCAGCAGATAAATAATGTTACTATATACTTCGTATAAATTATTGACACCTTGAGTCAAAAAGATTACCACTCCGGTGACCTTGTCTTTGTTATGAATTGATTTTAAATAGATTTTTATATATTAAGGATTATTAGATAGATTTGATAAAATTCCATCGCAAATTTGTGACGGAAATAAGATTTCCATCGCAAATGATCAGTTTTTGTTAAATTGATATAAAAAAACACACATTTGTGATGGAATAAAATTTTTGTCACAACTAAAAAATCGGTTGAAAATGATCCATTCTTATGACAAATAGTTTTTCCGTCACAAATTGCAACGGTCTAGCATACCGTTGCAAATTGTGACAGATTTTAATTCTATCCCAAACTATGATGAATTATTTTCCCTCGCAAATTTTGTCGTCATTTGAGTTTTTTCTAGTAGTGGTTATCCACTTTTTGATAGATTATTAATGATAGTATCAAAATTTTGCATCCAGATTCTCTCGATCCCTCTCTCTCCTTTTCCTCTCAATATCATTTGGGGAAAATCCCACAATAAGAACTTTCAAAATAGAAAAGGACAAAATGGTATTTTTAATATTCATAATACTAAAATGGTGTTTGTACTTGATTTGTCCTTTTTGAAATAAAAATGAAATAATACAAATTAAATGCCCTCAAAGTAACATGTTAATGAATTCATGACATTTTATTTGATTTTAATAACTTTCGTTTACCAAGTAACAAATCCAAATTATCAAGTTTTTCACAAGTTTTGTTAAGGAATTCATAGTATTTCATTAGGTTTTAACAATTTTCATTTATCAAGAAACAAATTAAACTATCGGGCTTTTTACAAGTTTTGTTAAAAAATTCATGACATTTCATTATGTTTTAACAACTTTTGTTACCAAGTAAAAAATCTACACTATCGGGTTTCTTACAAGTTTTATTAAGGAATTTACAATATTTCATTAGGTTTTAACAACTTTTATTTACTAAGTAATAAATGAAAACGAAAGTTGTCAAAATCTAATGAAATGTCATGAATTCTTTAACAAAACTTAGGAAAAACTTAATAGTGTATATTGGTTATTTAGTTAATAAAAGTTGTTAAAAACTACTCAAATGTCTTGAATTCCGTAGCAAAACTTGTGAAAATCTTGATAGTTTAGATTTACTACTTGGTAAACGAAAATTATTAAAACATAATAAAATATTATGAATTCCTTAACAAATCTTGTTATTTTTCCAATAATTATTCCTCTAAAGCTCCAGCATTGATGACTAGCTGGTTGGCCACTTGATTTCCATCCACTACAAAAAAAACGACTTTTTGCGGCGGAAAAATTCCCTCGCAAAACGGACATTTTCGGTCGCAAAAATGATTTGCGGCGGACTTTGCGAGGGAATTGTTGCCGTCACAAAAATCGCCCTCGCAAAACAATTTTTCGTCACAAAAGTGCTATTTTCCTCGCAAATTTATAAATTTGCGAGGAAAAAATTCCCGCCGCAAAATATGAAATTTGCGAGGGTAATGTCTCTTCCTCGCAAATTGACAACTTTTTGCGAGGGAACGTCTTCCCTCGCAAATTAAAAACTTTTGCGAGGAACGGTTTCCTCGCAAATTCAAAGTTTGCGAGGAACGTCTTCCCTCGCAAATTCATAATTTTGCGAGGGTAATAGTTTCCCTCGCAAAATAAGGTATTTGCGAGGACATATTTATCCTCGCAAAATTATGAATTTGCGAGGGAAGAACTTTTCCCTACTCGCAAATACTGTATTAATTATAAAAAAATAATATAAAATTAGATAAAAGAAAATAATTACAAAAAAAATATTAAAAATTAGAAAATAAAAAAACTTGTATATAATAAAAACAAGTTGTAACAATCATAAAGTTTACAAAGCAATAACAAAAATTTGTATTAATTAAACAAATTTTGACAAAGTGAGAAATTAAATTGCAAAAATTAATGACATTCATGTTATGTTTTCAATTTTTGCTGTCTCTTTTCAATGCATCATATACTTTACATTTTATGAATTTAGTAAAAAATAAATTATTATTTCACTAATGGGTGGCTGTTTATAGTATGAAAAAAAATTGATACTACACTCCCAATCCTAATTATAAAATCTAGTTGACTCTTTTTTGGAGAGATTAAGGAAGCTAAATAAGTTACTTAATCATTTCATTTGTTGTGTGTCCTTA
Source organism: Acacia melanoxylon (assembly GCA_019022615.1). Classification (NCBI taxonomy): domain Eukaryota; kingdom Viridiplantae; phylum Streptophyta; class Magnoliopsida; order Fabales; family Fabaceae; genus Acacia; species Acacia melanoxylon. Next base: position 3,268,023 of record JAFJYJ010000071.1, on the reverse strand, counting down.
GATTATTATATTCTTTTCTATATTCATAGGAATTATGTTATCAATAGCTAAGAATAAAGAGTTAATAACTAAGATCTCGTAGTTTATTAAATTCCTATGCATGCACAATTTCTGTTATGTGAGCCCGCTTAGCTCGAGAGGTTAGAGCGTCGCATTTGTAATGCGATGGTCATCGGTTCGATTCCCGATAGCAGGCTTTTCTCTATTTGTTTTGATTTTTTATATAATTGAGAATTTGGAAATCAAAGAATATTGAAATTTTTCCCATTTCTTTTTCAAGAGTCACCGATCTATTATTGATACTTTCCTCGCAAAATAGCCAATTTTGCGAGGGAAATATGGTTCCCCGCAAAATTGTGAAAATTTGTGACATTTTCTAGTAGTGATCACCGTAGAGGTATGTCACTAGTGGCGGTGGGGGTGCTCCTTTTTTTATAAAAATTATAATAAAAATATCTTTGATGATATTTGGTCATTTTCTTTTAATTTCGAAAGAACAAATTAGGTACTAACATGTTTGAAACACAATTTTGTCATTTTCTTAAGTTCTTTTTGTTGGATTTTCCCATCATTTTCACCTTTAAATTCAGAAATGATAGGCTCGAATTTAATATTTTATAATGAATTATTATAGAGTTAAGGTGCGTCAATACAACAAACTATTGGCTCGGGAGCGTCAACACAATTAACTATTAAGTGGATCAACCAAAGACAACAAACTTTTAAAAAGGAGCGCCCGTAAGACAACGCAGATTAGCAAAAAGTTAACGTCAATTATCTAAGGTGTGTCCAATACAACAAACTATTACTCTAAGAGCGCCTGACACAAAATTCTAAATTTTACTAAATTAAATAATTTTTTTCTCAATTGTCATTATTCAAAACTACTTGTATAAATATCTATGGACAAAAATTACTTATTCTTCAATTTTGTCAAAATTATAATTTGCTAAAATAAACAAAATTTTTCATTAAAAATATAATTATATGATTTAAATAAAACTTAAGGTGTTTTATAGTTTATTATATATGTTAAACAAAAAAAATATGATTTATTTTTATTTTAGAAGAAATTTATGTGAGTTAAAAAATTCATTTAATGTCAATAAATTTTAAAAAATCTAAAAAAACCTATTATATCCTTAAAGAAATTAAATGAGTTTAATTTTTATTTTTATAAAAAGAATTTAATGGATATCAAATTTGATACTTAATAATATAAATCCGAACTTGATGATATACTTGTTAATTAAATGATGTATTGCTTATATGGATATGAGACTTTTGTAGGCCAAATTGCTCCTTAACCCATTATAATTATTTTTTAACCTATTATTAAATTGTCCTTGCTCAAGCCTCTTAAGTTATCTTTTTTTGGGGTTAAATACCATTTTTGCTTACGGAAGTATTGGTAAGAGGGCCCTCAAAGATCCTAAAGTTTTTTTGGTATCATTTTTGCCCTAGAAGTTTACAAAAAGGAACAAATATGCCCGATAAGTGTTTTTTAGGAGCTAATGTGCCCTGAAAGTTTTTTTAGGAGCAAAATTGCCCTGGAAGTTTACAAACAGAGCAATGATCCAATGGTCAAGATCAACCGATCAGCAAGATTACTATGTTTGTAAACTTCCGGGGCAAAAATGATACCAAAAAAACTTACGGTCTTGAGTGCCCCTTACCAATACTTCCACATTTATTTGGTATTTAACCTTTTTTTCAACAAGTCTCATATTCATATAATCGGTAGATCATTTAATTAACAAATATATCATCAACTTGCCAGTTTTATATTATTAAGTATCAAAGTTGATATCCATTAAACTCTGTTTATAAAAATAAAAATAAAAATAAAAATCATTTCATTTCATTTCTTTAAAGATATAATAGATTTTTTAAATTTTATTAACATTAAATGAATTTTTTAACTCACATAAATTTCTTCTAAAATAAAAATAAATCATATTTTTTTTGTTTAACTTATATAATAAACTATAAAACACCTTGAGTTTTATTTAAATCATATAATTATATTTTTAATGAAAACTTTTGTTTATTTTAGCAAATTATAATTTTGACAAAATTGAAGAATGAGTAATTTTTGTCTATAGATATTTATACAAGTAGTTTTGAATAATGACAATTGAGAAAAAAATTATTTAATTTAGTAAAATTTAAAATTTTGTGTTGGGCGCTCTTGGAGTAATAGTTTGTTGTGTTGGGCCGCCTTAGATAACGGGCGTTAACTTTTTGCTAATGGCGTTGCGCTGGCGCTCCTTTTTAAAATTTTGTTGTCTTTAAATGGCGCTCCTTTTTAAAAAGTTTGTTGTCTTTGGTTGGTCTACTTAATAGTTAATTGTGTTGGGCGCTCCCGAACCAATAGTTTGTTGTGTTGGGCGCACCTTAACCCATTATGATAATATGAAATTGTTCGTGTAGAACTGATGTGGCTAGCCCTAATGGACTAGCCTGTTTGATGTTGGTTGGAGCGGACTTGACCTAGGAACGATGCCTAGGGCCTACGTACCCTGTAGAGGGATCAAAGTCCACGTAGTTCGAGACACACATAGGCGTTTAGCCAAAGGGGTGGTGTGTATGCTCCAGTGAGAGTAGTCTATCTGCACCTTAGGGTTTGACCTCTGTATTTATAGAGTGTACCTCATGTGGGATAGTATGGGCCTCGTAATCCACGGCCCTAGTATCATAACCGTCGAATCTATCTTTGGATAAGATAGATCTCCCTTGATTATAGATGAGATAGGATGTCCCTTTATTATAGGTAGATCCTAATATGTGATATATTCATTGTTGGGCCGCCCAGTTGTTGGGACTAATGTAGGTCCGTAACAGATGCCCCCAGCCTGGTAGTTCAAGCTTTTGAACTGCCGGGATGTATTTTGTCGGACTTCATTCACTGGCCGAGCTGTGTTGCTGTTAGCCTTATGTCGTTGAGTTGAATTACGCTGATCCTGGCTATCAAGGTGGCTTGCTTCAAAGATCTGAGGTCTTGTCTCAAAGATCCTGAGTAGTGCTGAGATGGTTCGCTTGCATTTGAATCCAGATGTTGATCCCGGCTATCGAAGTTTTCTACTACAAAGATCCGAGGTAATGTCTCAAAGATCCGGGGTAATGTCGAGGCGGTTTGCCTAACTTCGAGGTTGGGATCTTTCGTACCCAAGTTGTTCCAGCTTGATTTGCTTTTGTCCGAGTCTTGACTAATTCGGATTCATCCGTATTCTGCTACTGATTTGCTTGTTTAGGCGATAGATTTTTTTTTTCAAGGCGGGATCTATTTACCTTTCCCCGTTCTTTGTTTTTGCTTACCTCGACCTTGGTTGATGGTGAACATGCTTTTTCACTAGCAACGTTCAAGCAACCGAGATAGCCTTTGAAAATTCAAATAACCCTGTGAGGCCTTCCGTTAATTCTTCTTACATCATTGACGACTGTATAATAGTTGCCCCCTAGCCTGGCAGTCAAGGCTCTAGGCTGCCAGGGTGGATCTGTTATTGAACCCGGATATCGTATCCAAGTTTCTACCACTTGTTTGATTTTGAAAAAATTTCAATCCGAGCTTCAGCTAACCCCGGATTTACTTGTATTCTGATTGAATTTCCCCCAGACATGTAGTCCGGGTTAATTCCTTTGAAACTTTGTCTGTTTCTTTTCATGATCGCGGGGATCTCTTCTTCTTCAATCATCCAACCCGGGTTTGTTTGCTGCAACACCGAGTTCCCCCCAACCTGACCTGTCCTGAAGAGGAACGGACTGCATTTGCGTATATCGCTGACAATTTTACAATGCCATGCTTGTGTTGTCACCTTGACTGGCGGTCAAATGCTCGGGCTCTTGGATGCATTGACTTTTTAACTGGATCTGAATGAATCATCGGGTTTCCAGGTTTGTTTCTTCTACAACATCGAGTTCCCCCAACCCGACTTGTCCTGAAGAGGAATGGACTGCATTTGCGTATATCGCTGACAATTTTACAATGCCATGCTTGTGTTGTCACCCGCCAGCCTGGCAGTCAAATGCTCTGGGCTGCTGGGATGCATTTACTTTTTAACCTGGATCTGATGTCCGGGTTTAGTCTTTATTTCAACAATAAGTTGATTATATGAACTCGAAAATATGTTCCAAGTTCTTTCAAGTGGCCAAGACCCAAGGTCTTGGTTATGCAGGATCTGCTAATGTTATTCTTTCGATATCGGTCATGATAGCAGGTGTAAATAAAGGAAGGAGATACGTAAATAACCGTACTATTGAGTTCTGGATCCGTTGTCCGGGATGTTTACTAGGATAAGGGCAAATCGTCACATGTTCAAATTGGTGTGGAAACGCACATTTAAACATTTTGACTGATCAAGGCACATGACAATTCATCTTTTTATCTAGGAGCAATTTCGAACATTCCAGGACTTGGGCTTGTTAGCCTTGTGTAACCCCTTTAAATTGTGTTCTATTTATGACCAGGTGTAATGACCTCAGTGTAATCTGACTGGGCGTAATGACCTCGGTGTAATCTAATCGGGTGTAATACCTCGGTGTATTTTATTTTTGACTATCAATAGTTTTTGCATTTCCCTTGAGGAATTCTTTATCCGGGGTCTGTTTAAGGAGCACGCGCGGAGTTAACTGTATTATTTTCAGCGTATCTGGGGTCCGATTAAGGAGCACGGGGTTAACCACTATCTCCACAGAACCCGGGTTTTAACTAGATTCAGTGTTACCGGGTCTGCCTTCAAGACTGTATGCGGATCCCGAACGTTAACTAGATTCAGTTAAACGGGTCCGACTTCAAAACTTTATGCGGATCCCGTACGTTAACTAGATTCAGTTAACCGGGCCCGACTTCAAAACTTTATGCGGATCCCGTACGTTAACTAGATTCAGTTAACCGGGCCCGACTTGAAAAATGCACACGGAGCCGGGATTTTAACCAGATTTGGTATAACCGAGTCCGCCTTCAAAACTTTACACGGATCCGGATTTCAACTAGATTCGGTTAAAACCCGGGTCCGCCTTCTTTTCCTCTGAAATTTAAGATAGACTTGGCGGCCTTTGCCGTAGCGGATGATTCTCATTGGAATCTTAAATAGTCTTGGCGGCATAACCGTCGCAACATGATTCATGAAAACGAGTTTGTGTACTTCAGATTCCTACATGTTTAACTCGGACATGATTTTCAGAAACGGGTTTATGTACCTCAGATTCCTACATATTTAGCTCCGACATGATCTTCACAAACGTGTTTATATACCTCGGATTCTTACATGTTTAGCTCCGACATGATTTGCGGAAAAGGTGTACCTCGGATTCCTATGTTTGAAAATCTTCTCGGGGCTGAGTGGGCTTTCCTTGATCCTGCGATGAACTAGAATCTTCCCATCTTCTGATTGTTATCTATAGTATAAAACTCAAACAGGGACCTTTTCAACTGGGTTTGATCACAGTAGTATTCACATACACCGACGAAGGACTGGAATAAGATGGTTGGCGAAAACTTGCCGATAAGTGAAGACAGTGAGGTTAAAATAGTTAATGCAAGCAGATGAGATGATGCGTCTCGGTGGGCTACATAAAGCCGTGCTTGCAGAAAGATGCATAAAGTATGTGGCTCTAGCTCGAAGAAGAAGGACTTCCCTTTCTTGGGAAGAAAGCCCAATATCGGCCAACTCGGACATCGCAGGAGTCTCCGACATCTCAGGCATCTCGGACATCATCAAGGAGCTCGTCATACACGTTTCTCTGAAACCCAAACCTCGGTGCCTCAGCGTCTCGGTATCTCAGAATCTCAGCTTCTCAAGGCCATATCAAATGTACACCTCAACCTTCTCTGAATCTCGACGTCTAACCATCTCGGTATACACGGTAGGTAACCCATCTCAGATCCCAGCAACTCCTACCTCGGCCATTTTATGAAGAGGATCCCGGCCACTTCACATCTCGGCTTCCCAACGTCTTAGCTTTCCTTGAGGCATTCCGACCTCGGACAGTAAGGGAGCATCTCAGTTCTACCTCGATGACACGGGCTGCGCTGGCGGCGGCGTTGGTCTCCTTCATTGACCCTATTCTCCGTCGGCCTTTCAAAAGGCACCGCACTACCCACACGCGAGAAGAACTATAAGACTTCATCGAGACAATCTCTGCCGTGAGTCGCACATCTATGTTTCATTTTGATCGATTTCCAGAAAATCGCAAATCAATTTCTAGAACATCGCAACGAGCCACGATCTGACGGAGACTACAACGATTGTGTCTCGGCATCTCATGTAATCAAAATATTGCAGAATCCTTCAGGAGGTTTGTTCGAGCATCATCGAATTTCTTGCGGCGGCTCCGGACAAAATCGTCATTCATTAATGTTGAACGGGGTAGATGATAGGATTTACCTGGTTTGAGTATAATAAATCGCCTTCATCAACCCTTAACTTGCATAGAAGAAAAGATAAACATCTCTCCCAAATCTTCTCAGCCTCGGCTTTTCATCATCTCAGCCTCAACTATCATTCATTTGCTCGTTTGCCCTGCCTCAAAACAATTTTGATAGAAGAAATAATAGTTCAATGAGATTAGGCGCTATTGCTATATGTTTGGAGGGTTTTAGTAATCCGCTAACTCTTTCTAATGTGAATTATATAGAAAAGATGACACAAAGTAGATATAGCCAAGGCGAGACATAAAGCAATGTGGTCCTATTATTGTCCTCCTGCATCATCGAGTCGTGAAAATAACTCCTTTGAACTAAATGATATGGAGAATTCAAATGTTGTGGTTGTTGTGATCCAAATAGGGCATCTAAATTTATGCCGGAAATTGAAAAGTCTAGGTTCCCAAGGAGAGAGGATAATGATCCTTCATACTACCTTCTCGTCATGTGGACATAACCCAATTAGCCAAGCTTGTCCAATGAGAGACTAAATGTTTGGATGTTGCAAAAAATTCAACCACAATGCAGTGTGAACCTATTATTGATCTAGAAGAATCTTGAGGAGTTTTCAATATTAGAGCTTGATAAAGAACATTTGAAAGAAAGTGGCAATTACTTTGAACTAAATGACATGAAGAGCTCAAATGTTATGGTTGCTTATAATCCAAGCATGGCATCTAAATTTATGCCAGAGGTGAAAAGTGTCGCTCGTTTAAGGACTAAGCGTATGGTTTATGTGCTTCCGATACACCTACTCTTAAAAGAATTCCAAAGAGAGAACCTGGTGATCCTTCCAACTATCTTCTCTTCATGTGGACACATGGAGAGTTAAAAGAAAACTCATGTAAAGCAGCTTAAAACCAAAGTCGTTGAATTAACCATGGTTGTCGGGGCCGCCATTTACGAACAATGGAAGAACTAAATAGGAAAACATAAAATCTTTAAACCATGGGAGAGGACCCAAAGAGAGAACCTGGTGATCCTTCCGACTATCTTCTCGTCATGTGGGCACATGGAGAGTTAAAAGGAAACTCATGTAAAGCAGCTTCCGGAGGCTGCTGGCACGATGATAGGAGGATCTGAAGTTGCTGAACAAGATCCTCTAGGTCTGCTAGCTTTTTATTAAGGCCATCAAAGACTTCTCTGAGTTCTTCCTGGTGATCCTTCTAACTATCTTTTCATCATGTGGGCACATGAAGAGTTAAAAGGAAACCCATGTAAAGCAGCTCAAAACCAAAGTCGTTGCTCAGACAACCATTGTTTCTTTGAATCATCCTCTGTCCAGTGGCTATTGTTGTACGATGGGCTCGGAGGCTGCTGCGGATTTTCAAGAATTGCCCATGCAAAGGCATCTGACTGCTGCTTCTAGTATTGATCATCTTTGGTTGCGGGAATCGAAATTTATGGTTCCCCACGAACGGCGCCAATGTTCTGGTGTAGAACCAGATGTGGCTAGCCCTAATGGACTAGCCAGTTTGATGTTGGTTGGAGCGGCTAGCCTGTTTGATGTTGGTTGGAGCGAACTTGACCTAGGAACGATGCCTAGGGCCTACGTACCACTGTAGGGGATCAAAATCCACGTAGTTCGAGACACGCATAGACGTTTAGCCAAAGGGGTGGTGTGTATGCTCAGTGAGAGTAGTCTATCTGCGCACCTTAGGGTTTGACCTCGTATTTATAGAGTGTACCTCGGGTGAGATAGTATGGGCCTCGTAATCCACGGCCCTAGTATCATAACTTAGTTGAATCTATCTTTGGATAAGATAGATCTCCCTTGATTATATATGAGATATGATTTCCCGTTTTATTATAGGTAGATCACCAATATGTGATATATTCATTGTTGGGTTTGTCAGGTTGTTGGGCTAATGTAGGTCCGTAACGAAATAAAAATAAATTTAAACGGTTGACATTTGATTTTGATAGCTAACCACTTTTGTACTATTATAATTTTCCTTTTCTATCTCTCTCTCTCTTTTTTTTTTAATAAAAAAAATACAGGCGGGATCAACAATCAGAAGAGATCTTTTAAAAAAACAATAAGAAGATATCTACTTTTAAAATTCATGATTTGTATTGAAATTCTGAAAAATATTTTTTTATGAAAATATATTTGGTTTTGAATCTCCTTTGCGTGTTTTGTCCATCAAATTATAGAAGCATGAAAAAAAAAAATCAAACTTAAATAAATTTATCTAATATATATATATTTTGCAATTTCAATTTTTTTAACCTGAATAATTATTTTTACATTCGTTTTCGCATCAATATATGCACGTCTGAACTATCCAATCGCCTTAATAAATATGATTTCTTTCAGAAAAATAATTAGATATTTTTAGAAAAATAATTTCTTCAAAAAAGGAAAAGTTATAATTAAAATATAAAAAACATGTCTCGGATCGACCTCTTTTTCCCAACTGTTTCAAAACATATCTACTACCTATGACAATTTTAAGGTCCAACTTTGTGCTCAAGTTTTCTTCCGGTGGCTATCTTCGGGTCGATGTTCCCGCTGCACCAATTGCGCTACTTTACATATCATGCAGCGAGTTTTTTCGAATTGCAGTTCAAGTTTTCTAGAGACTAATTTATACTTTTCTCTTGTTTTTTGGTGAAAGATACGCGGCAATCAGCCCATCTCAATTATTCCAGAATCAACCGTGGGACAGCAACTTCCACACAGTCATCATACAAAAATTCTCTTACTTTCTCAGGTCGTTCCTCAAAAAATCTAACAACCTCCTCCATGTCTGCACTAAACTTTGCAAGGTAATCAGCACAAAAATTGTCTTCCCTATAAACATGCTTTATCCCTAACCCCTGTACAAATCTATCCAATTCAGTCTTTACAAGTTTCAGAATATACTAGGCAATATTACAGATCCACTCCTAGCATTTTCTAACATATTTACAACAGACATAGAATCACATTCAACAATTAAGTGTTATCCCAACTGCTCCCATAACTCCCTCGCCACTCTACAATCTCTTAAAACATGCTTACGTATTTTCATTCACCCCAGCACATTGATGACATGCTGAATCACCTCCAAACATTCTTCTTCTCCTTTCAGCAGTGTCAATAGGCGGCCATGTGCTGCTATACATAAAAATATTTGAATTCCCCTTGGACCTTCCCACTCCCATATCCTCCTCCAAACTAATTCTTCTTCACCTTGCTCGTTTTTCATCATTTGATACATTTCAGCAACAACGTATTTATCTTTTAAATTTGAGCCCCACTTAATTTTTTCCTCACCATGCTCAACCTTCGGAGGTGGTACAGCAAGAATAGACCTTCTTTCCTCCTCCGATAATATTCCTTCTAACTACTGAAAATCCCTTTAACCATTCAATGTAACCATATCTCTCACCGTACCTTCTAGCTCAACCTCATTTAATTGAACAGATCAGAGCTAAATTCCACTAACTTTCTATCACCATCAACCCTGCAATCCTTCCAGAATTTCACGCTTTCCCCATTACCTATTTCCCACTTCACACTCTTTTGTAGTTTTGGCCAAAGATGAACAAGGTTCTTCCAAACTTCAGAATCAGAACTTTTTGCAACACTATCCTCTTCTAAATTCATTGCCGTACCGTATTTACCTCTTAGAACTTGTGAACACAGAGAATCAGGTTTGGCAATAACATTCCAACCTACTCTTCCCAACAAAGCATCATTCATTTGCCCCATATCTTTTAGATCATACCCTCCTTTCCTCCTTGAGGTACATAAAGCCTCCCAACTTATTGCATGTATTCCTCTCCTCCCATCTTCCTTATTCCAAATGAAATCCCTCTGGATTTTCTCTGACTGTTTCCGTACTCTTACCGGAATGTGAGAATGCTATATATGAAATATTGCCATTTGATTCAAAAATGACTGCACTAATGTATGCTAAAGACAATGTTTGTTTCTTCCATCCACTTAGTTTCTCCTGCATCTTATCAATTAGAAACTGGTACTTCTCTTTTGTACTATTTCCCCTTCTTATATAAGGCCCAAATATCATCCCAAATGCTCCATACTCCTAAAATCTGTTACATTACATATGTCATTCCTGATTCTTCTATACATATTTTTAGAGAAGAAAATACTTGTTTTTTGGGCATTAATTTTCTTCCATGAAACTTCACCAAAATCTTCATGGATCTTGAGCACCTTACATGCTTGATCCATATATTAGCTGCACAAAAAAGCAACAGATCAAAAAGTAGGTGTGATATAACAACATCCCTTCTTCCCATCTTCAAAGGAGACCATCCACCCATCTCCATACTATCCATATATGACAATTTTTCATTCCTAAGACAAACAAGTAAGGTGAAATGCCTACAGATACGATTCTTAGAAATTATTGTCTCTCTTCCTATTAGGAGACACCAAGTTATTTAATTATTTTCTTATTGTTTGTAAACTTTTAATGTAAAGAAAATACACTTTTATAACATTCAAAACATTATTATTTAATTACATGTTGTGCCACATATAAGTGGGTTAGGCGCAAAAATGCTCATAAAGTATTATTTTATATAAGGTGTAATTTTATTTTCTTGGGGAATATAGGGTTATACCACACACCTTTTGTATGGATCATACCATTCATAATCATTAGTCCTGAATGCAAGGTTTCTCTAGTTCTTCTAGTTCATCATATCTTATACCAGATTTCTCACCAAGAACTCTCTAAAACATATAGTCTTCCAGAAAAGGCTTCACAAGCAAATGTTCCTTAAGAACTTCTCGTGTATGCCACTTTTTAAACTTTCAGCTACAACACGGGCACACGATCTTACAATTACAGTTCGCATGAGAGTATGCAAAATCCAAGAAATTTTTTTATCCGGCCAAATGTGTTGGAGAATTGTGTGGCAACTTGATCCATGACTTATCCATAACTAGTAAACAAAGTTCACAACAAAAAATGACCTTTTATAGCGGTTAAAATTGCTCATTTTTAGCAGTCTTAACCTCTACAAATGACATTAGTAGCGGTTAAATTGCTACTAATATAACTAAATTGCTACTCACACTGCAACAGTTCCATATCACTGCTATAGGATGACATTGAGATGCCATATTGTGTTAACATTTTGTAGCGGTTAAAAAACCGCTACAAGTTGAAATTGGACAATGTTATAGCGGTTTCTAAACTGCTACTAACTACATCCATGAATTGTTCAAATTTGGTGGCAAAAGTTTAAATGGCGGCACCAAATTTTAAAAATTGGCGGCAAAATTTGTAGTGGTTTTAAAACTGGTACACTATTGGATGAAATTTTAAGAATGACACCAAAAAATTGAAATAAATTTTGTAGCGGGTTACAACCACTACAAAGTTTAGTTGAAATTTTAAGAATTGTGCCAAAAAATTTACAAAAATTTGTAGCGGTTATAAAGCCACTACAAATATATTACATTTAAAAAAAAATATCCGTAATTTGAGTTGTGTTTTGATTATTTTATTATTTAAGTGACAATTTATATAATAAAATTTAATATTTTAAATTACTAATACTAGTATATGGTATTTGATTATGGATATTATATAGGTATAATACGAGAATGTGTAGATAATATAAAGGTATAATGTTGTCCACTAGATGATATTTGACTATGAAATAAATGTTGAGGGAATGTTCCTAACGGATTAAAAAAAAAAAACTAGTATTACAGAATTATAAGAACGAAAAAAAAACAAAGATTTTTTTAAAAATATTTTCCATATTTGATAAACTTTCTTAGCAATTAACCTCTCTAGAGAACGTTGACGGGTGAGAGAAAATCAGAGAGAAGGTGGGGAGGAAGAAATTAAGGATCGAGTGTGTGAAATGACGTTGTGAGTATTATGCATAGATTAAATAAGAGTGCATAATATTGCTTGGCAAAAACTCAAGTGTTGAACTCAAGTTTGCTTCTTGTGCATTTTTAGTGTGAGTTCTTGCCTTTATCATGGTATCCTGGCGAGCTACCACTCAAGTTTTTACCACAAAAACTTGAGTTGTTTAAGAATTCCTGCAAAAGTATAAGTAGATGTTCTTTGGTACCTGAATTTTTCTTGGGTCCTCACAAGATTAAACATAACAACTCTTATGCTCTTGTACAATTAATTCATATGATATTTGAGCAAAGAGTATAATAAGCCAATCAAAGACCAAAATATAATTTTACCCAATTAAATAAATTCAATCCAATGAATCATTAAGGGTAACAAATAAATGGTACCAAGAATGATATTTCTCAATGACAATTTGTAAATACACTTTACATAGAAAAATAAGTCATTAATATGAATCTCATGTAATCCATAGATAAGATTGGTTAGTTCTCAAGGTTTTGATGATAACAAGACTTAAGATCATTTAAGGTTTTGAATCATGTTTAATCATATGCATTCATGAATACTCGAAAATGATATTTGAATACTTTAGTATGGTTGGTCTAATATATGTGCCTAAGTGTTTCGGGATCAATACTTGAATATTGGTAAGATATACTTTCGAGTATTGGTTTGACATAAGAAGTATCGCATGCGATTCGATATGATACTCGACTATGGTTTGTAGATACTCGAGTATTAGCTAGACAGATCAACCATTGCACTTGTTGCTTCGATATGATACTCAGTATGAGCTATGGAATACTCGAGTATGTGACTTCATCGCTGACAGTAACCTTCACATATCAGAGCAATACTCAAGTATGAGGTAAGTGATACTCGAGTATGCTTAAGTTCCAATATGATACTTGCTCTTGGGATATCTAATACTCGAGTATGGAACATGTGATACTCGAGTATGTGCATGATGAATTGAATTCCCAAGTTTGACCTGCTAATGTGTTTCATTTAGTTCAATTCTTTCAGAGAAGTACAGGTGATACTCGAGTATGGTTAAGATCAAAGCCTCTGGTATATCTGAACCATAGAGCTACTCGAGTATATAAGTATGGGTACTCGAGTATGATATATCAGCAAACGCAAATCGTCTGTAACTTCATTCGAATGATTTGATTACTTGCTTATATCTTCCTACACATCATTCAATATTATATGTGATATCGTTAATCATCTTCTTGAGTGATTTTGATGTTTAACCAATGTTTGAAGTTTGATGAGCTGTCAAGCAGCGAGAGTTTCGTAAAACAGAGACAACGCGCTGAATCCAATTAAGGCTAGCTCATTCTGCCGAAATAGGCGCGGATGGTTAAATGCTCTCAACGGACATAATCAAACAGTAAAAAGGACAAAATCAAAAATCCTGCAACGGTCTTCAACCTTTAACTACTATAAATACGCAAGGGATTGAATTCATCAAACACGAACCAACGCATACACAGACAAAGCACTCCAAGCGATCAATTTCTATTCTGTTTATATCTTCGGATACTATTGAGCTTCAGTGTTGATTTACATTCGTTCAAATCTCAAGATAATGGTATCTTGAGTGTGGGTGTACGATTACGACTTGTAAGGGGGAGTGAGTCCTAGGGAGAGAGGATCATCCTGAGTTACAAAGTGTGTAATTGTATTTGTTAGTTAGTGAAAAATCCTAGAGTGTCTAGGTGTTGGGACGTAGGTCAAGGAGTTGGACCGAACCGATAATTCCTACGTGTCGTTTCTCTTTAGCTCTTTACTTCTTTCATTATTGATCCATCATACCGCGAAAGAATTATTTGAGATCACCTATTCACCCCCTCTAGGTGACATTCCACCTTCATTTGGTATCAGAGCACGGTTTCTCAGTTGGGCTTAACATCCCGAGAAAGATCATGGAAGGAATATTGCCTGATGGTGCCTCTATCAATCGTCCTCCTGGTTTCAACGGAGAACATTATTCCTTTTGGAAAGCCAAATTTAGAGTCTTCGTTATGGCGACTGAATTTGGTCTATGGAATGTGTTCGAGAAAGGTGATTATAAACCATCTGTCACTAAAGATGGAGTTACAACAGTCAAGCGTGAAGAAGAGTACGATGAAAATGACAGAAGACTTGTTACTCTCAATAGCAAAGCTATCCTAATGCTTCAAAGTGCTCTTAGTCAACAAGAGTATTTTCGCAATTGCAATCTAACAAGTGCAAAAGATATGTGGAAAGCATTGGAGATTGCATACGAAGGAACTTCTAATATAAAGGAGAGTCGTATCAACACACTAACAACCAGATATGATCTCCTACGTATGAAGACCAAAGAATCCAAAGGAGAATTTCAACTTCGTTTTACTCATTTGATAAATCAATTATCAGCTCTGGGTAAAACATACAAGCAAAATTCTCAAGTCAGGAAAATCCTCAATGTCTTAACTAAAGATTGGGAAGCTAAGGTCACAGCAATCGAAGAAGCCAGAGGAGAATCAATGCAATCAGTAGCTGCTCTATTCGGAAGCTTATCTGAATATGAATGTAAACTCAAATTCAAGAAGGGCTTGGATGAAATCAATAACAATAGAAATAAAGGTGTTGCTCTGAACGCTGTGAAAGAAAAGGAACCCGATGAGGAAAATGAGGATGACGATGAGATGGCTGTGTTCGTTTGAAAATTCAAAAAGTTCTACAAGAGGGATCAAGGTTTCAGAAACAGATTTCAGAAAGGAACTTCTAGCAACAGACAAGAGTCCAAGGACAAAGAACAAATTATTTGCTATGAATATGAGAAGCTAGGACATATCAAATCTGAATGTCCTCAGCTGAAGGATAAAGAAAAGGAGAAAAAGAAAAGATTCAATCATTTCAAGAAGAAAGCTTACGTATCTGCCATATGGGGAGATAGCTCTTCAGATGAAGAAAATGACGAAGAAGAAGTAGCAAATGTCTGTCTAGTTGCTGAAGAACAAGCTGAAAATGACGATGAGGTATGTCTGAGGGCATCAAAAACCAATAAATGGTATATTGATAGCGGGTGCTCCAGACACATGACAGGAGATCAATCCAAGTTCATGACGATGAATGCAAGGGATGGTGGCAAAGTAACATTTGGGGGTAATCAATCTGGAAAGATTGCTGGAATTGGCAAAATTGGTGAGAAAGGAAAACCCCTGATCAAAGATGTATATTATGCAGAAGGATTATGCCATAATCTCCTTAGTGTAAGCCAAAGTGCAGACAAGAACAACTGGATCATTTTTGATTCAGAAGAATGTCTCATCGTGAACAAGGATGATCTTCCAATTGACAAATCTTGGAAGAGAAGGTAACTGCTATACATTAAGTCTTCCTAAAGTGAATTCTGAAAATTGTTTTGTTAGCAACTTGGACGAAAGCTGGCTTTGGTATAAGCATCTTGCTCATGTGAATATGTTCCAACTAGACAAGGTGCTAAGGAAAGATTTAGTTCTTGGATTACCTAAACTACGCTTTAAAAATGACATGATTTGTGATTCTTGTCAAAGAGGTAAACAGACTAAATCTTATTTCAAAAACAAGCTTGAAATCTTGACTAATAGACCTCTTCAATTACTTCATATGGATTTAGTCGGACCAGCAAGAGTTAAAAGCCTTGGTGGCAATTTATACACTCTAGGTATTGTTGATGATTTCTCTCGATTCACATGGACTATATTTTTACCATCTAAAGATGAAACATTTGATCTATTCATTGTATTTGCCAAGAAAATACAAAACGAGAAAGGTATCTGTATTTCAGGTATACAGACGGATCATGGAGGAGAATTTAAAAACCATGCCTTCAGGGAGTTCTGTGATGCTCATGGTATCGATCACAATTTCTCCGCTCCAAGGACACCACAACAAAATGGTGTGGTCGAAAGGAAGAATCGTGTTCTCACTGAAATGGCTCGTGCAATGCTGAATGAGAACAAGACCTCTTAGGTCTTTTGGGCGGATGCGATGAGTACTGCATGCTATGTATCAAACAAAGCATATCTTCGGAAGAAACTAAACAAGACTTCATATGAACTGTATAAAGGAAAAAAGCCAAATCTATCACATCTACGTATATTTGGATGTAAGTGCTTCATCCATAACAACGGTAAGGATAACTTGGGAAAATTCGATCCTAAGTCCGACGAAGGTATCTTTCTTGGCTACTCCAATAGAAGTAAAGCTTACAGAGCATTTAATTTACGAACACGTATTGTAGAAGAATCAATTCATGTTGTGTTCTGTGAATCTGACCCTGATAAATCTCTTGATGACGATGAACCTATTTTTCAAACTCAACCAATTTCAAAAACTCCTTCTGCTCCTGAAAATTCAGAAAACATCCTAGAAGTTGAACCTAAAAATGTTTGTGAAGATCATTCTCAATCTCAACCTCGTGCCTGGAAATACAGTAGAAGTCACCCATTAGATCAAGTAATAGGTGATGTGAATAAAGGTGTGGGAACCAGAAAAAGCATTTTAAACGAAGTAACTTTCTCAGTTTTTATGTCAGAAATTGAGCCCTCTAAGATTAACGAAGCCCTATCAGATAATGATTGGGTTATAGCAATGCAAGAGGAGCTACATCAATTTGAAAGAAATCAAGTTTGGGACTTGGTACCTAGGCCTAAAGACCATCCAGTCATTGGTACCAAAAGGGTATTCAAGAACAAACGAGATGAATCTGCAATCATAGTCAGAAACAAGGCTAGATTGGTTGCCAAAGGCTATAATCAAGAAGAAGGTATTGATTATGAGGAAACATATGCTCCAATGGCTAGATTGGAAGCTATACGAGTACTTTTAGCCTTTGCGTGTATCAAAGGATTCAAACTTTATCAAATGGACGTTAAAGTGCTTTTCTTAATGGTTTTATTCAAGAAGAAGTATATGTAGATCAACCTCCCGGTTTTGAAAGTGAATCTCATCCTGATTATGTTTTCCGATTGAAAAAGGCTTTATATGGTCTTAAACAAGCTTCTAGAGCTTGGTATGAGAGATTAAGCAAATTTCTTCTTGATCAAGGATTTGTTAGAGGAAAAACATACACAACACTTTTTATTAAAAATAATAAACTCAATGAGATTTAAATTGTGCAAATGTATGTGGATGACATAATCTTCGGTGCTACTAATGATACCTTGTGCAAGGAATTTTCTAAGATTATGCAGGGTGAATTTGAAATGTCCATGATGGGTGAGCTCAACTACTTTCTTGGTCTACAAATTACGCAAGAATGACATTTTCATCTCCCAGACCAAGTACCTAAGAGATTTACTGAAGAAGTATGGTCTTAATGAATGCAATGGAGCAGACACACCAATGAGCTCAACTGCTACCTTAGATGCTGATGAGAAGGGTCACCAATGAGCTCAACTGCTACCTTAGATGCTGATGAGAAGGGTAAAGATTTCAACATCACAAGATATAGAGGAATGATTGGATCATTACTCTATCTAACAGCAAGTAGACTTGACATTCAATTCAGTGTTGGGATGTGTGCTCGATTCCAATCCGCTCCTAAAGAGTCACATGCTGAACATGTGAAGAGAATATTCAGATATCTAGCTGATACAGAAGAGTTGGGGTTATGGTTTCCCAAAGGACAACACGAGCACCTAGTTTCATATTCAGATACAGATCATGCTGGATACAAGACGGATAGAAAGAGTACAAGTGGTCAATGTCAATTCCTTGGTGGCTCACTTGTCTCTTGGTTTAGCAAGAAACAAACAACCGTCTCAATATCATCAACGGAAGCTGAGTATATTGCTGCATCAAGTTGCTGTGCTCAAGTACTTTGGTTGAAACAACAACTCCAAGACTTGGGTATCAATCTCAAGGAAAACCCAATCTTGTGTGATAATACCAGTACAATAAGCTTGGCAAAGAATTCAATGCAACATACCCGAACCAATCATATTGACGTTAGACATCACTTCATAAGGGATCCTGTTTAGAAAAAGGATGTTAAAGTGATGTTTGTCCCAACCCATCTTCAACTTGCTGATATCTTCACCAAACCGCTAGCTAAGGAGCAATTTACATTCATTAGAAGAGAATTGAGAATGGTGAATCCCAATGAATTGAAAGTAATGTTAAAATATTGTTCAAGTTTTGATGATTATGCATTACTAACTTAAGCATCAGAGTATCTAGTATTTTGTTTTGCAGGATGCTCAAAGAATAACATTGATCTGATAAATACCCGAGTATATGTAACAATACTCGAGTAATATCGAGATTTAATTTGTGTATTGAGTACATTTCAGGTGACCATACTCAAGAATGCCACTTACATACTCGAGTAATATCGGGATTCTCATATTACTGGTAAGGGAAATAGACCAATACTCGAGTATCCTGGAGATTTACTCGAGTACTGTCAAGGCAGAGACTAAATGAAATTGTTGAAATGGCTGATACTCGAGTATCCACAAGCAATACTCGAGTACTGTCAAACTGAAGAAACTTCTGCTAATGGATCATCTCAACAATACTCGAGTAGGTAAGTACAATACTCGAGTACTGCTCATTATCATCTGAGAAAAATCATCCCTGAATCATCCACCTAATGCTTAATGATCAATTTACACATCAAACAAATTCAAGTGTTCACAGTACACACTTGAAATGAGGTATTTCAATATTTATTTTAATTACTTGAAATATATCTGGGTATTGCATACTTGAGTATTAGCTGATAATACTCGAGTAGTAAGGCAATACTCGAGTATTCAAGTGCAATACTCAAATAATGTCAGGCCACACATGCATTTAAATCTTCCACCGTCTATTTCAATTTCACTTTGTTTCTCACTCACTCACTCTCTTCCCATTCTTCCAAACCCTATTTTCTTCCTCCGTCATCTTCACCAGTCACTTCCGTTAACTTGCCATCGATTTTACCCTTTCGACCATTGGTTTCCCTCCTTTCCTTCATTTTCATCGCTCAATCTCATTTTACCAAGCTCTCCTCTGTCAGATTTCTCTCAATTGCCCATCGCAAATCACAATGGCTCAATCTTCGTCCGAATCCTCCGAGCAACCACTGACGAAGAAACCTCGATCGACCTATCAAAAGAGACCCAAACTTCCTCAGAAATCCAAGGCGAAATCTAAATCAGTTTCTATTGTTGAACCCTCTCGCTCTACTACTAGATCCCAAACCGACTCCTTACCATCTAGCAAAGGCAAGAGCAAAACCCAGTCTCAATCTCAGGCGAAATCCATGACTTTTGGAGCCTCATCATCGTTCAACGATTTTGATGAAGCATTTCACGAACGACTCTCTAAAAGTCTTGAGGATAGAGTTGAAAAGCCCCAAAATTCAAAGAAACCAAAAACTTCAAGTGCACAGAAGCACAATCTCGTTGGGACAATTGGACCATTCGCTTCAAAGCTAATTGGACAGATTAGCGCACTCTACTGTCCTCCTGGTATGTGCCAAGATCCACTTATCCTTCCAAATGATAATGCTTTTGTAACCAACTTTGAAAGTAGGCATTTTTGTCCAACCATGTATTTAAACTTAGAAGCTTTTAAGAAGGATTGCAATCTGGACCTCACTCCATGGCTTAGACAATATATGCCCTTGTTAGAAATTCAGACTCCCTACTCTCCACAAATAGTAAAACTCTTCTATCACAATATGCATGTGGAAGCAAAAGATAATGAGAGTGATGAAGAAGTGTTGGTCACCAAAGTTAGAGGAAAGGAAGTAAAGATTTCTGCTAAGAATCTTAACACTCTATTTGGTTTCACTGCTGTGCCTGAGGATCCTCCTAAGCTATCTGATTCTGAGTGCTTAAAGATTCTATTCCCTAATGAAGCATATGATGGTGATATCCTTAAATTTAAGCCTAGCCAAATGTCTGATACACATAAAGTACTCTGGTATCTCTATAGTCGCAATATGGTGAACAAGGGACAGAGCTACACTCACTTTGTGCGTAAGGACTACCAATTATTTGCCTCCATCATAGCTAAGGAACCAAGGAACTTGGGTAAGTGGGTTGTTTCAGAAATGTCACACTTTTTATCCACCTCTGTGTTGGAAATTATGCCCTAGGGGCAAGTCATTGTACAATGAACGTTTAGGATATTTATAGTATTCTCCTTTTGTTATCATTTTCGTTTGCATGTTTGTATTGATAACTGCATCCCTGGATATATCTTATAGATTATCCTAAATGTCCATGGTCGGTCATCTACGTGGGAGCGAAGATGAGTTAAGACCAGTATGACTTTGATGAGATATGGAGATACAATCAGAGTCATGGGCACTTGTAAGAGTACAAGGTCTTTGGACCACCCACTATGAGAAAGCCATGGATCTAGTCATTAGCTTGTCTCATGTATAACCGCATCACAACGCCCATGACTCGAGATCATCATGGATTCCTACATGATGAATCATTAATCTTTGACCTAGTCAAAAGTCACCTTTGACCGGAGTGATGATAAAGGCCGGGATCGGGATCGTGGTTTTCATGCGGAGGAATGTGAATGGTCAAGATGGAATTTGTCCCTCACATTTGTAGAGAGATATCTTTGGGCCCCTCGATGAGTTAGTCTAAGAAATGTATGGCCATACTATGTTGGAAAGGAGTTTCCATTTCACTTATTAGACTACTCGAGAATCGAAAAGTAATGAACAAGAATAGGAAGTTGACATTGTCCATGCTTCATCCTTGACCAAATTATCGCGTGACAAAAGGGGACGTGACATGGTTGTATGATAAGGTTGTATCGTGATATCGATCCCCATGTGAGTTGGGTAGTCGCAATGTCTTGCTAGAGGCCACTTGCGACTTGTGAGCTGATACAGTTTTGGCCCACTGCCAATCTCATATGGCCCTGCAGGATCGCACACAAGAATAACCCAACACGAGCATTTGTGTCCGGGTTCATTGAATCTCGGTTAATGGAATTAATGAATACTAAATTTAATCTAGGATAAATATATATTTATTAAAATTCGAAATTAATATATATATATATATTAATATTATTAATGGAGATTATAATATTATTATATATAATATTTGTTTTGTATTTAATTTATTTTGATAAATTAAATATCTAAAACAAATAGAGATATTGTATCTCTTTTAATATTCGAATAAGAATATCGGATATCTGTTTAGATTAAATTGAGATATGGTATCTCATAATTAATTAAATAGATGGATATTATTTCTGGATTTGATTTATAGAGATAAATTAAATCGAAGGCTTTTAGTTTGCATTAAATAAATACATTAGATTAGATCTATCGGATAGATTTAATTAATATTTTTTAATTCAAGAATTCGAAATTCGATTTCAAAAAATCAGTTTTTGAAATTCGAAATTCAAACTTAATGCGTATTGATTGTACATTAATGCAGATTAATTGTACATTAATACGTATTAATACGCATTAATACGTATTGATGCACGGAAAAAACGGACGAAGCTTTTTGAGGCTTTTGATGGTTGTGTGTTTGGATAAGCCAAAGAAAAAAACGAGAGAAAAGATCATCCGTGGTGAAGAACCTAGAGAGACACAAAAAGCGCTAGCACACTGCCGTAGCCGTGTTCGGGAAATTGTTCGTGCGGATACCGATAGAGGAAGCCGATTCAACGAGTCATCTTCTATTGATCGAGGAGGTAGCCCACTAGTTCAAAGGAAACGAGACGCGAACGGATTCACCAAAGGTAATTTCGGATTCCTTATCTTGATTTAAACGCACCTGAGTGATCCTCGGGACGGGATTCTTAAAATTTTAATCCGCTGGGTTGTAAGAATTCCTACACTCTGGTGCTCCAAGAAGAACACAATCCCCTTTCCCAATCTAGTGTCTCAAATCCTTGGTTACAACAACATATGGTATCTTCTAGTAATGATAAGGCCATATTTCCAAAGATTTTTGGTAAATCTCATCTTCTCTATATGAAGATCTCTTTCACCGAGGCCACTGGAAAGAAAAAGGAGAAAAATTTTAAGGAACCCGTGCCTTATTCCTCCAAGTAACCAGACGAGGCACAATCATCTCAAGCTGGCACTCATCCTGCTCCTCCTCCATCTTTCACTCAAGCTTCCATTCAAAACCTGGTCAATGCTTCTGTTCGCAACACTTTAAATCCATTTATGGAACACTTTCAGAAGCTCAATGCTCAGTTGCTCATGGCCATGGCAAATGAGATGAAAGCAATGGCTAATTTTGTTCAGTCCAAATTCCATTCACAAAACGAGGAAATGAGAAAGGAATTTCAAGTGTTGGCTGACGGGCAGAAGGCTCTTCATTAACGTATGCTCGATATAGAGAAGACCATAGACGATTTAGGAATCAAGCTCTATACACCTCCTGCTACCATACCTCCTGTGGCTTCTGCCTCTGCTCTTGCTGTACTAGACTCTGATCCTGTCTCTACTCCACTTTTGTTGATCCTCTCACACATCAAAGATCCCCCTCTTTGATGGATGACAAAGGGGAGAAGGAGATGAAGCGAGTTGAGAGTTTATTGCTTGAAGATTTTTTGCTTAGAGCTTAGATTTATTGACATTCTGCAGTCTGACTTGTTTTGATGTATCCTTGTTTATGAAATGTTTTGAAATTCATTTTGGTATAATATGCTATGATTTAAGAAATGACAATATGTAGCAACTTCTTGATACATGAAATGCAGTTACATTATGGTTGTTTCCTACTGTGTCTAGTTGTTCAAACTTCTATTATCCTTCAAAATTTCAAAAGCATACTGATATCAAAACCAAAATTTTAATTTATTTATCCAAGTGTTGTCATCATCAAAAAGGGGGAGAATGTTAGTTCTCAAGGTTTTGATGATAACAAGACTTGAGATCATTTAAGGTTTTGAATCATGTTTAATCATATGCATTCATGAATACTCAAGAATGATACTTGAATACTCGAGTATGGTTGGTCTAATATATGTGCCTAAGTGTTTCAGGGATCAATACTTGAGTATTGGTAAGATATACTCGAGTATTGGTTTGACAGATGCAGTATCGCATACTGATTCTGATATGATACTCGAGTATGGTTTGTAGATACTCGAGTATTGGCTAGACAAATCAACCACTGCAGATTGCTTCTGATATGATACTCGAGTATGAGCTATGGAATACTCGAGTATGTGACTTCATCGCTGACAGTAACCTTCACATATCAGAGCAATACTCAAGTATGAGGTAAGTGATACTCGAGTATGGGTAAGGTATTTATCGAGTATGCTTAAGTTCCAATATGATACTTGCTCTTGGGATATCTAATACTCGAGTATGGAACATGTGATACTTGAGTATGTGCATGATACCCGAGTATGATGAATTGAATTCCCAAGTTTGACCTGCTAATGTGTTTCATTTAGTTCAATTCTTTCAGAGAAGTACAGGTGATACTCGAGTATTGAGATTGGATACTTGAGTATGGTTAAGATCAAAGCCTCTGGTATATCTGAACCATAGAGCTACTCGAGTATATAAGTATGGGTACTCGAGTATGATATATCAGCAAACGCAAATAGTTTGTAACTTCATTCGAATGATTTGATTACTTGCTTATATCTTCCTCCACATCATTCAATATTATATGTGATATCGTTAATCATCTTCTTGAGTGATTTTCAGATGTTTAACCAATGTTTGAAGTTTGATGAGCTGTCAAGCAGCGAGAGTTTCGTAAAACAGAGACAACGCGCTGAATCCAATTAAGGCTAGCTCATTCTCACAAAAATAGGCGCGGATGGTTAACTGCTCTCAACGGACATATTCAAACATTAAAACGGACAAAATCAAATCCTGCAACGGTCTTCAACCTTCAACTACTATAAATACTCAAGGGATTGAATTCATCAAACACGAACCAACGCATACACAGATAAAGCACTCAAAGCGATCAATTTTTATTCTATTTATATCTTCAGATACTATTGAGCTTCAGTGTTGATTATTTATCGACTCTGTGAGAGAGTTTTATCATTTGTTTTACATTCGTTCAAATCTCAAGATAGTGGTATCTTGAGTGTGAGTGTACGATTACGACTTGTAAGGGGGAGTGAGTCCTAGGGAGAGAGGATCATCCTGAGTTACAAAGTATGTAATTGTATTTGTGAGTTAGTGAAAAATCCCGGAGTGTCTGGGTACTGGACGTAGGTCAAGGAGTTGGACCGAACCAGTATAATTCCACTGTGTCGTTTCTCTTTAGCTCTTTACCGCTTTCATTATTGATCCATCATACCGCGAAAGAATTATTTGAGATCACCTATTCACCCCCCTCTAGATGACATTCCACCTTCAAGATTAAATTTTCAAAAATAATAATGAAACATGACTACTACAAAATAGGGATTTAACGTCCCCTAATTAACGTCTGTTTTAAAAAATGTAGGCGTTAAAACGTAGGTGGCGGCAGTGTTGTAATTTTTTCCTTACTTTTAACGTCTGTTTTAATGTAGACGTTAAACAAAGAGTAAGCCCATTACCGTTGTAAATTTTTTCTTACTTTTAACGTCCATTTTTTTAAAAAATAGACATTAAATGTTGTGATATAACGACTGTTTTAATAAAAACAGTCGTTGTATCTCAAACACCAGTTATCTTATTTTATTTATTTTAAGACACCATTTAATTTTATTTTGTGAAAAATTAGTGCTACTTACTGTTAGAATAAAAGCTTCAAGATTATATGACCATTATAATTTTATCCCATATTTATAGCTATTCCCTAGTATGTAGCTTAGAATTTTGATATTTAAGAGAAGAAATCTATCCGTATATTCATTTAGTTAGTTCCGAATAATTAAATTTAATAAATTAAACAAATATATATATATATATATATATATGATTTTATCCCATATTTATAGCTATTTCATAGTATGTAGCCGAGCATTTCGATAGTTAAGAGAAGAAATCTAATCGTATTTTCATTTAGTTAGTTCTTAATTAAATTTAATAAATTAAACAATATATCTCTTTTATATATATCTGTAAAAAAAAATATCAATATCATTTAGTTTAAGCCTCCCTCATGCCATTTTATTTTATTTCTTATTTTGAGTTACAATGACTGGTTTTTCAAAACTAGTCATTGAAACTCAAATGTTTTAGATATTTCAACTTCAATCTCGCGTCTTCAACATCTTAGTTTATTTTTTTTTGAGTTATAATGACTAGTTTTTCAAAACCAGTCGTTGAAACTCGAATTTTTTAGATATTTCAACTTCAATCTCGCGCCTTCATTTTTTTTTGAGTTACAACGATTGGTTTTTCAAAACCAATCATTGAAAGTCGAATTTTTTAGATATTTCAACTTCAATCTCGCGCCTTCGACATTTTATTGTTCCCTCTCTTCCATACAAATATAAAGTTTTCTCTTCAAAACCCAAATGGTGCGGGCGTCTCCCTCAAATCTATCTTAAACGCAACCTTTCAATAAGAGTCTTGAGACCCACCCATCTACGTCGCCGCACCCAACGGCCCTACCCTTGCCACCAAGGAGGTTTGCTATCACAAAGTGAGCGACTCCGACTCCGACTCGTCCTTTGTCGTGAACTACAAGCGTGCCGCACAGCCTCTAGATCTGTGTTTGTCGTCGGTTTAAGATCTCGGTTGCGCATCTACGTCTCTCTCTCTCTCCCTTACTAAACAATATGTCAAGCAACGATCTTAAGCACCGTGAGGAGGAGGAAGCCCCCCATAGGCGATGATGAGGATACCAGAGCTCTATTTCCTGGTCCTTTCTTTTGTTGAAAATTTTGAATGGATAGTTCCATTGTAGTGTTTTTTTGCTCTATTTCTTAGTGCTTTCTTTTATTTGTCTTGTATTTCATTCAGTTAAGACTTGAGATGTTTTATTTATTTATTTTTCTTCTTATTTTGTGCTTCGTTGGACATGATGAAACGCTCTATTTCTTGTGTCGAATCTTTGAATGGTGTTGTTTATCGTCCATTTTCAATCCATTCTTTTTCTCATGAGGCTTTAACTTGTTCAAATTGCGCCTTATATTGTGTTTCAGATGGTTCTATGGACTACCAAGCATGTGTGCGTGTTGTGGATTTGTAGACATACAACGACTGTTTTTTTAAAAACAGTCGTTGTATGTCATAAACTTTCAACGACTCTTTTTTTTACGACACTTGAAAACAGTTGTCTAATGGTTTTAAAAACAGAGGCGTTAAAAGTGTTTTTTTGTAGTAGTGCATGCAAATTGTTTCAAATCTTGAATGTTTTTTCAAACCATAATAATGTATTATGAAATTGAAATTTTAATGTATGAAATATTCATTTTTGAAATATGTTTAAAATTGATGCTCACTCCAAATATGGTGGAAGTCTTTGTGTGTAAGAATGTATTAGAATGCTTCAATTTTGAAGAACATGTCAAACATTGAAGTTAACATGTTGAAGAATTTTCCTAAAAGCAAAAGTCATAAGGAAAATGAATTAGCCAAAAAGGCCAAGTAGGATAAAAATATATAGGCACAACGACTTTGTCATTAACCAAGAGATAATCTTGCCATTGTGTCTTGAAATATATGAACATTCAAGGCAAGAATTTGAATACATGGCTATAGTTACTCAAAAATGGATGAAGATAAATGTTGATGTATTTGAGTAACAAAATGAGTACTAGGATTCATGGCTGATGAAGCACATACTCATTAGTCCAAATAACTAGAGTTCTAGAATATTATCCTAGTAAATTATTCCACTATAATCGTGAATGCATTAACATTCAATACATTAGCAAACATTTATAATACTTGGAATAACACGGCTAACTAAGAATTTATGTATTGAGCATGAGACTTTCATAAATTGAATTCTTGTATAGGAAAATAGACTTGAAACTCATATATGGTCAACTTGTGAAACATGAGGTCTAACTAGTTAGAGAATGAGAGTATGGAGTTCAAGCACAAGATAGCACATTGAATATGAAAGATCAATATGTAAATGATAGGAAAAACTCTCTTTGGACAGATTTGAAGCATTTCGACTTTTAGAACATAAAGACTTAACTTCCAATTTTGAAATATTATTTAAATACAATCAAAGTACGAATATTTTTCAAATAATGTGTATGCATTTTTATAAAACAAGATGAATAGAAATCCAAACTTTAGAATTGTGCATTTCAAAAACATAAACTCAAAAAGTTATGCACAAATTCACTTACGGTCCATTTAGCAATCTGAAAACGTTTTGAAAAAAAAAACATAAATGATTGATTGCTAATGGAATGCAATAATGGACAAGTATTCATTACCCACATAAATAATTCATTTAAGTGCAAAATAGAGTAAGAATTAGATATCATCGTAATTCCTCTTGTCCTTGTAGAAGCTTGCTTGATTAAGATGGATTGATATAGATGTTTACTTTTTCGACGTTCACCATCAACATCAATGATAACTTGTTTAGCTTCCTAAAGACTTGGAATTATTTCTCTATGTAGTCACATTCTTGAGAAGCTTTCTTTGATCCTACAAAACCGTATAAATCTTTTTGTTTATTGGTATCCAACCTTACTTGAATCCAATCATCGTTATCTTGTAGGAACAAAATTCACATGCTCTTATGAATATAATGAATTCGGAACAATTAAGCATAATGAATTAATCATGACTTTATGCACAAAAGAAATACTTTATTTTCAAATCATCATGTATGCATAAAGAATTAAGCTTTTGAACATTGTAATCCCTTTATAAACCTATTAAGTGGATTTTTATTGGAAGTGAAACCCAATTTCAAAATAATTTGCAATGCTCATTCCTATGATTACAAAATATAAAACCTTAATAATATTACAAATAATAGCATATGAGGTTTTACAGTTGTATACCTTTACCTTAGGTACTTGGAAGATTGGCTTTGCTTACCCACTGATTCTTCATATGTTTTCCTATGGGTGTATGCAAAGCTCTCTCACAGAAGATATAGATTGCAAGAATAGTTTCCTTTGTGCACGAGAGATCTTTCTTTTCTTATTCTCCTCAAGATACTTGAAGAGTACTTCATGGTAGTCCATTCTTGAGGCATAATGTATTCCTCTTACGTCTGTCCTTTGCTTCTTATGAATTGACTTTGTAATTCCAGTAATGGGTGCTCTGAGAGTTCTTTTGTTTGATATAGGTGCTATGCTTCTTTTCATTGGTACATGAGAAACTCTTGGTTTCTTCATCGTATCCTTATGTCCATTGATTTTTCAAATCATCCTGCACACATGGAGCACTAGATGGACATTTTGGTACCCACTTATACTTGGGTCCTTCACTGTCAGTATTGGACCTTAGTTGTCCTTTCAAAATCCAAACATATTTATTTTTCGCATTATAATTTCTTCTAATATAGCATGTGTGAGAAATATGGCCAAATTTTTCACAATAATTGCAAATAATAGAATGATACTTATTATGAGCAGTTTTGCAAATATTATGCTTTGGTCGATTTTTTTTCTTTTCACAATAGAATCAATAGTTGGTTGGAAAATAGTTTTATGTAATTCTTCAAAATCATTTTTCTTAAACACACAAGAAAAATTGGAACTTTTTACCATAATAGCTGCTTGAGCTCCAGATAATGATTTATCATAACCATGCATGATGAACTCTTCCTAGGAATTATCTTTCTATTGTTCTTCCGTATTGACTAGATCATGGAAGTATTCTAAGATTTGTCCTTTTTCATTCTCAACTTCCAATTTTTCACCAATCGTGGATATGTAGCTTATTGTTTCAAATCAACTATCAACACTTTCAACTTCAACACAATTGCTAGAAGCATATATAGAATAAAGAGTATCCCGAGATATTTTTAGCGGTAGAGCACATTTTGATTTTTTTTTTCAAAATCATTTTCAATTATACCACTGTATAGGATTTTCATTGCTATAATGTTGGGTGAAAATATTTTCTTTTCTCTTTTTGTCCTATCTTTTCTTAGTTTGAAATCAAAAGAATTTGTAAAAACATTTCACATATCAAAATCAAAGGATTTTATAAATGAAGTCATTCTAGCTTTTCGAACCAAAAATCAATATCTATTAAAATCGGTGTAATGGTATAATTAAAACCTTCTGAAAACAAGCAACACCCAAAATCAACCATTGATAACTCTTGAAATGATTAAGTCCTTCAAACAAGATCCTTGCTCAGATACCAAATGTTAGCACTGGCTGACACCCAAGAAGGGGTGATTGACTGTATGATAAAACTTAGGAACTTTGAAAATCTTTTCGCATCTTAGTAAAAGTAGTTCGTATGATAGTAATGAGGTATAAAGTAATAGTCTGTCATTCAAACATATGTGCTAGAAATATATGAGTTTAGGGAAGAGAATATGCAAACTGTGATTTATCCTAGTTCAGCCCAATCCACGATGACCTATGTCCAGTCCTCAGGCTCCTCCTAAGATTTTCAATCCACTATCTTCTTGTTAATCTAGGCACAAGAGAAGCCTCTACAAATCCCACAAGTTTAGCCAGACACTTGTGCAGCCTTTCACAAATCTCTCTCTAAGTGCTCCCCCTTACACACCGTAAGGATACAACCTTTATGATGAAGGATTACAATCAATCTTCTCTCTCATAAGTGAATAAGATGAACATTGAAGTGCATTACAAATAATCTCACTCTCTATGGTAAACTATATGATCATTGAGATAACAGAGAGTAAGTGATATAAGCATCAGAGATTGGCATTTTAACAGCAAAGATGCAAGCTCATGTCCCTCCGTCTATCTTGAATGTTTCTCCTTTTATAGTTGATGAAGAGCATTCGATTGTTGAGCAATTCTTCTAGTTTAGAATATGATCGTTGGATGTCCATTGGAAGTGTTAAACTTGTCCATTACACTGGTTATGCTTTCCGTTAGGCACATATTGAAGCCATTGGTAGAAATTGAGATAAAGTCATTTTCACTTTGCTTTATATGACATACTTATGGCATTGGTTACTTTTGGATAGTTGATATCAATATTCATACGATATCCTTTTGGTCTGTCATTAATTAAGGATAAGTTGCTTTCGCTATCGCTGGAATAGGTGTCATGTCTGAGTGTATGATCATTTGACCTGCTCTAACTCAATTTCCATGTTCATGCTCTGTTTCTGCAACTTCATGAAATGCTTATGACACAAATCTTGCTTTTTGAAGATTTTCGCATAATCCTTTTATTGATAATCTAAAACTCACTTGGTACTTGAGTTTTGTATGGAAAAACTTGAGTCTTACCTTTGATTGATCAAGAATGAATAAGGGTGTTGTTCTTCAAACGTTTGAGCACATCGAGTGTTTGACAATGATATTTATTGGCAGCATGAAGGTCAAATTCCAGTAAACATAATGTCTTCAATACAACTCCAAATTTGGCAAATGACCTATACCTAGAAAGTTCTTTAAATGTTCTTCCCAATTCAAAAACAATAAGCTTCAAATTCATTGTGTTCTGAGCGTTACGATCAAATTACTATCTATTATTCTAGACCAGCGTTTTTGCATTCTCCTAATCTGATTGTGAAATTCAAAAAATCATATCTCTCTCATTTGGTATTCTTTTCTGGGGCATTAATATCTTTGAAAAGGTATTTGAGTCTAGTTTCATATGCCACTTTGGTTTCAACTCATTTGAATGTGTAGTTTGTGAGATACACCTAAATTACCGAAGCCGTATGCGCTATGTGGCGTGATTTCATATGGAAATTTCTAAAATTTATAGGTCTTTCATATGAGCTCCTATGGGCTTGATTTTGATGTCAAAATGAAGCATTGAGAGTATAGTTTTATATGAAATTGGTTTCACCTTAATCGGATTTGTGGTTTGAGAGATATCATTGAATAACCGAAGCTCACTCAAGTGAGTCACACAAAAGAGGCGAACAGAGGAGCTGAAATAGTGTAAAACTCGAGTTCTGAAATTCAACTCAAATTTACAACTCGATTTCTAAAAACTGAACTCGAGTTTTTTTGGTACCAAACTGTCATTTCCGAAATTTGTGGTACCAAAATATTATTTCTGAAATTTGACCCCGAACCAATTTCTTTCTTTCTTCTTCCTCTTGATCAATCCAATTCAATAACTTATTTTTTTATCTTGTTCTTGATCGTCTCCATAATTGAACTTTATATCTTTTAAATATTTGAATCTACATTAAATATATGAATTAGTCAATATAGGAGATAAATGTACTAAGAAAACTTTTTGCTCTTAATATTTGGCATATATATTCGACATAATCAAAACTAACTATATCCAACAGTATCTCTTGTATATTTTCCCAGAAGATTCCAGTAATAATAATTCATTTTGTAGCCCAATAGTTTGGTGTTTAATAAGTTGACACAGCTTTGTAAGTTAAAAATGTAAAAATAATAAACTCATGCAGTTAACCTTATGAATTTGTAATTTTGGTTGTACTAGTTTATAAATTTTAATTTTCTTCCTTGTAAGCTTTCCTCTAAGTTGGTGTGCCGCATGGATTATTGTCTTATGTGTGACCATGAGAGAAGGATTTCTCATTTTTCCTTCCCATCCTCTTCTTTTATAGATGTTAAGGGTTAGAAGAGAAAGGAATGTTAGTTCTCGGATTTTGTTTTGATGATAACAAACCTTGGAAAACAATGAGTAGTTGATGATTCAAATCACTCAAGTTCTGTATTTCAAGACATTCGAGTGATAGAACTATATTTGAACTAAAACTTGAATCAACAAGAAAACTCACTTCAAGTGATCTGAAATGATCAATCGAGTGGCAGGTATATTTGCAAGTCATTCACGCATTTTCTGAAAGTTATCCGAAGATCACTCGAGTGATCAAGTTGCCACTCGAGTGATAGTGAGCAACTCGCGAGATAACAACAAGTCACTCACGATGGTTATGCAAGTTATAACCAAGCTCACTCGAGTGATGGAGATGCCACTCGAGTGATGGTAAGGAACTTGCGAGGATTCAGCGAGTCACTCTCTAATGAACCAAGAGTGAAACGCTTCTCCTCTGGAGATCACTTGAGTAGATCAGGGAGTCACTCGAGAGATCCAAGGTCACTTGCAATTAGTTGCAAGTGATCCAAATATGCACTCGAGTCACTGGTAGTGTTGAAACTATTTTCAAACAAATAGAAGACCACTTGAGTTAGGTTTCAAGCACTCGAGTGACCCAATCTCTCAACACTTCACTACCCGAACTAAAAGTTCATCAAAAACTCGAGTGGGATTTCAAAAGCACTTGAGTGATGAGTACTCAGTCGAGTGATTCTTGAATCACACTCGAGTGCATGTTCTTACTTCAAACTACAACATCTCCAAGAATTTAAATATTGTGATTGACATCTGTTTATACTTGATTATTACTTATACTACTTCTTAATACTACTAATCTCGTTTGTGTATAAGTTTCAGATATTTAAAATCATGGATTAACTCAAAAAGCATGAAAGCAATTTCATGTGTCAGAATATTAAATGCATAGCATGAAACACAACAAACAAAAGCAATCTCAGAGCATATCAAAGGGATCTTGTCTGAAGCCTTTATTGCAGTGAAGACGAAATCGACTAAACCTTAAATTCTTCCAACGACTTCAGTATGTCTCTAATGGGAAGTTTGAATGCTCATAATGGTCATTAATGGAATTCATTTATAAATAGCCAAGCATTCAATACAGAGCAACCAGCTAAGCCAACTATTATCTTCTGATTCATTTACTGCTCAGTTAAATCTCTGTAATATCTTCTGATATTCATTTTTCTCTTCAGTGATTAGATATTTTACTATATGAGAGAGTTATTATCAAACGTTTTCAATCGTTGTAAAATTCAAGGTAGTGAGACCTTGAGTGTGATTGTAGAATTACAACTTGTAAAGAGGGGGGTGAGAGTCCTGTTGAGGACTCCTCTTTGCATTTGGTGCCAAGAACCCATGAAATCTTGGAAGAATAGTGAAAATCTCATAGAGGCTTTGGGGACTAGCCAGACGTAGGTCGGAAAGTTAAGACCAAACTAGTATAATCCGTTGTGCACACCTCGATGACATTCTTCGAACTCTTGTTTTTTGTTTTAATTGTTGATTACTTCCGTTTTAAATTTTTAATATCACTAAACTCACCCCCTCTTAAGTGAAACATTGGCACTAACAAGGGAGAGATGACTCTTTTAGGTGACTATTTCTATATACTTCTCCTTTTTCATATAATATAATTGGTTATTAATAAAAAAATATTAAATAATTAATTCCATAAATTTCCTTTGACTCACTTCAAGGAAACGCAAAAAAGGAACTAATTTTGGAATATATGGAGAAACTTCTCTGGGTTGCTTGGCAAATTTTCCCATAGCCATTTATTAAAAAAAAAAAAATCCGTTATTTTAATTAGGAGAAAGAAATTCCTTCATGCAATATAATATCGATCTCCTCGAAAACTTCAATTGATGGTTGGAAAAAAGTAAGCGACAAAATGTTCCCTCTGATCTGGGATTAAACAATAAGAAAAAATTAATAAGTAAATATAATTTTACCTTATTTTTAACTAATTAAGTCTTGTATCATTTTTATTAGGTACAAATATAATCTCTTTAAATATAGGTATTGGTTTATATACTCATAATTTATTTGTTTTATTGGTTCATATATAATTTGTTTGGATAACCGGAGAGGAGAAATTTTTAATGAAGGGATACAAAGGGGAGGTGGAGGTGGAGGTGGGAGGGATTTTAATGATCAGCTTAGCTAGGAGAAGTAGAGGAGTACTAATCAAAGCTTGATTATTTTAGCCTTATAAAATTCCAATGGATTTTTCTCACGTTTCCGTATACAGTTTATTAGCTATTGGCAATAGAAGTGAAGGATAAATATATAAATCTGTTATGAATATACTAATTATGTGGATGTCCATTGACTCTTAATCCTCAATATTATTTGTATACGGATTTACTGTTCATACGGAAGTACTGTTCACGTATACGTATTTTACTATTCACGTATATGACTACTATTCATGTGGGGCCCACACCACTTTCTCACAATCTCCAGAAGCTGCAGGTGCGCGAGAAGATGTTGAATAATTATGATTTTTGGGAAAATTAAAGCTAATGACCCAGGTGGAATAATTACACTTAAGGACCCATTTTCCTTCTATAAATAGACGTCTCCCCGTAAACATTCGAACACACTTGAATGAAGAACTTCTCTCCTCTCTCTCTCTAGAATCTCTCTACTCTTATTCTTCTTTATTTACCTTATGATCTTTTTAGTTTTATAACACGTTATCAGTACGAAAGCTCTAAGAGAGGAATGATTTTATCATCTTCTTCTAGATGTTCATTATATCAATCTGGGATAATCTTAACCACTATATGAAATTATTGATATACTTTTACCGATTGTTTTGAACATCGGGTTCCATGGTTAAAGATTGGAGATTATTTACTATTTATTTTTGATCCAATTATTTTACATAATATTTTATGCTTATGAACAATATATATATTGTTGTTACCTCCTATATGGATGGTTCTACTTTCAAAGTTTAATTTTATTGCTAACATTTTATTATTGTTTTAATTTGACTTCTACATGGATGGTTCTACCTCCTACATGAAAGTTTAGATTACTAACTTTAACATAACATTTATTTTAAGCATTTACTTTTATTATTTATTCGACTCCAACTTGGAAGTCTAGTTTTGTAGCATTTTATTGTTGCTAATTTTTAATATTATGTTATTCTATACAAATTATTTTATTAATATTATGGCCGGAAGCCATACACCACTGCTTTTTTCCTATTCTAATATTATATGACCGGAAAGTCATATCATTTTAGTTTCTTAATTTTATGATTAGAAACCATATAAATTTAATTTCTCATTATGAGAACTAAAATGTCCGAAGCCATAAAATTTTAATTCTTATACTTATGTCGCTTATGTGTGCATATATCATTATTTTAATATATTTTATTATCTCTCGGTATATATATATTAATTCACATATATATATATATACATGTGTGTATTTATTTCATTCACCTTTTCTTCTAATTTTAATTCAATCATAATAATAAAATGTCACCAAGAGCATTATTATTATTCTTTTGACTTTGGGTTCATATGTTTTTCACTGATGCTTTTTATGATGCATCAATCCATGGACATATTGTGTTATAATATTATATTGTTTTTACTTTTGTATGTTGAAAAGAAAAGATGGAAGTTTTTGGATTCATTTGGCTCTTAAATTCAAACGAGTTTGGTGCTCTTCTTTCATTTCTATGTATGTATCTTGACTCTTGTGATGGAGCAAATTTATGCGAGTGTTCGGCAGAGAATATCACATTTATTTTGAAGCCAAAATGAGACAAATTAGCCTGAAGCTATGAGATGACACAAATTGGCTTAGTCCTATGAGGAGACACAAATTTGCCTCGAAGCAAAGTGATAATTTGGCCTTTGAAGTCATGAGACAAATTAGAACAAATTAAAGGGATTATATAACCACAAGAAGATGGTTGTTCCACTAAAAGTTTATTATAAATCGGTGTATCTAATTTGCTCCTAAAGAGTAATATTATGAAAAGAGGTCTTAAGAAATATTATGAATTAATTTTATTGACCTCGGGTAGTCAAACAAAATGTTACAATAATTATGAATATTGTATCGACTTAACTTCATTCCCGGCCAGTGAATGAATTATGGCCATGGACATGTATGTAAATATGACTCGAGTATTGTCATTATTATTGTGATCATAATTGATCTAAGTTCCCACCGTGATGGAGAAATTTTTGTTATAAATTACAAACAAACGAGATCCTTGTTTATGAGAAAAAAAAAATTGTCTTTTTACTATTTGCACAAACCGAACCATGCGGGGCCCACGTCAAATATTTCTTCCCCCGGATGCGTTTTCACGTGAAGAGTTGAAAAAAAAATTCTGGTGGGCCCCACGTATTTAACTGATTATTTTTACTATTTACGGGCACTATTTCATGAATAGTGTCGTATGGTACTATTCATAGATACGATACTATTCATGAATACGGTATTTTTATGAATACTTTTTATCTGTGCTAGGTGCTTCAAAACCAAAATTTTCATGGTAAAATTAGTATTTATTCCTTAATATTAAGGCCACGAAGGCTTATGTTTTGAATATTGTATGATACATATTTTAATAGTTTTGGAAAAGTATTGTCCAGAAGACAATAAATTGCAGAGATTTATGTTATAATATGTATATAGGCTAATAGTCCTGCAAACTAATTAGCATATTTTGAGGAACTAATGTTTAAACTATATATCTATATGACAAAAGATAAAATGCATTTTACTATAAAGTATATGTTTTATTATTAGCTTAGTTTCAATGATATTTTACCGATGTTATAGAAGTAGATATCATGTATAAAATACATGTTACGTAAACCGAAAGTTTACAAATAATAATGCAAATTGGAAGTTTGCGTAAACTAGAAAGTTTAGATAATCAAGAGATTGGAATTGTAAACCGAAGTTTACAAATGTAGCAAATCAAAAGGTTGCTAATACAAATCAAATTTTTACCAATGTAAACTAAAAGTTTACTACCAATAAAATATTCAAGAGGAAATGAGCTACAGAGATTTATTGAAGCCAAGGCTCAACATAAAGAATAAACCTACAAGGTAATACGACGTTTAAATTTGTTGTTATTATTATTTAAATTTATTATGATTACATATCATTAATTTATTGTCATAAAAATTTTCTGCTAGAAAATTATCATATGTGTGACTCTAAATCTGTGTAATTCTAAGTTATTTTAACATGAACATCTTCACATGTGATAGACTGCATATATTTTATGCATATATAAATCAATTGAAGCATATTAGACTAGTGATGCAATATTATATGTTTATTCCCGAAGAATTAACATAAATTTTTCCTTTCAAAAATTTAAGATGCAATATTATATGTTTATTCTTGAAGAATTAACATAAATTTTTCCTTTCAAAGTTTAAAAAATTTGAATGTGATTTTGAAATACAAATATAAAGAAAGTATGTTTATATAACTCACACTTGAGGGGGAGATTGCTAGAAAAACAAGTGTGAGTTGTGTGAAATACAGATGTGAGCTAATATTTAAAAAGTTATATAGTTCTCACATAAAGTTTGATCTCCCAAAATGCATGTCGTATTTTGATTAATATGTTATTGCAATTAAAAAAAATATGATTGTTTGAAATATATGTTACAAGAAACCGTAAGTTTACTTGATCCAAATAAATGTATTGTTGGCAAGACTTGTTTAATCATCCGAGTCATATAAGAACCAGGGGAAGATTCTTCAATAACCAACATATTGTTCAAGAATAATTATGTGCTTTGCTTGTTCTCAAATAAAAATGACTATGTGAATATCATAGATCATGATTGGTAATGGATCTCGGAAATATATCAAACAGATTTTATGGGCCCATTGCAACCGAAGTTTGTAAGAACGCAACCTGAAGTTGCAATAATGTTTGAATAAATTAAGCGCCGCTTATTTCCAGATTATACGATCCGAAATCATGAATTAAAGCATCTATAAAGAGCTGGATTAATGCTTATGAGAACATAATACTATGTTGGTATATTTGATATTATATATTGCAGCATTTATTTAAGCCAACAAAATTCTCCCCGTAAAATTGGCTTTTGGTCGAGCCGGACAATTCCATCTGAAAAAGTTTTTGAATGTACAATGCTTATAAATCAACTACAATGCATATAGATGAATATAGAAAGAAAGTTGGGATAAATATGTAAGGACCTCCTTCTTCTTCTTGTTTGTCTCTAAATGGAACAAAATGATGTTTCTAAAAGTAACAAATGGATTTAGGAAACTTACACTACATGATTAGTCAATTGTGATTTGACATTGTTTTCCCAATATGAGGGGAGAAAATAGGCGGTTGGGTAAAGAGATTAAACTATAATGAATTATCATTAGCTCATTTTGATCCTCGTACAAAACAATGTGAACTGGAAGTTCAAAAGATAATTCATTTATAGAATTTAGCTAATTGAATGCCAGAAGCATTTACTGACCCAAAGAAAGTGACAAAGTCATATGTCTCAGCTGCTAATGCTCCTATTGATGTCTCTGAAGGACAACCTATGATAAATGAATTGATATCACGCCTGAAGCGTAGTAGGTCCATCGGTTCCAAAGATATAAATCCTCGAAAGAGAAAAGGAGCTAAGAATATAGATGATCAAGTTGAGAATAATCAAGGAAAATTAGTAGCTCCTAAGAGCCATCTCCTCAAGAGATATTATCTCCAGGAGAGATATCTCCGTAAGAGAATGTTCTAAGTCCCGGAAGAGACAAATGTACATGAAATGTATGAAAATAATGAGATCTCAATAAATTATGTTATGAATAGTATCCGATGGACTGAAATGAAGTCAACGTTGACGACATCTTTGCTTATGATATAGCATATGATGTAATGAATAATGATGAGGATCATGAGCCACAATCCATTAGTGAGTGCCAACAAAGAAAGTATTGGCCCCTATGGAAAAGTGCCATTGATACAGAATTAAAATATTGGCAAAGTCCATACAACCTGATGATGTAAGGCCGATGATGTAAAACCAGTTGGATACAAATAGGTTTTTGTACGAGAAGAAATGAAAAGGGTGAAATCACAAGATATAAGGTACGCTCATGTAGTTCAAGGTTTTAAACAAAGACCGACATTGATTTTGAAGAAACATATGTTGTTGCAAATACTTTTGTTATTTGATAAGCCTAGCGAAAATGAAGGGCTTGATCTGCATCTAGTGGATGTTGTAAATTGTAATCGTCTATTTGTATAAATCACTTGATAGTGATATTTATATGAAAAGTCCCTCAAGGACTCATGGTGCTAGAAGCACATGTCCCTGAAGGACTTAAGGTGCTTAAGCACATATCCCTGAAAGACTTAATGTGCCGTACAAATCCCTCGAAAGATTCAAGATGTTAGAAGCATCGATTCAAGTTCTCAAGAACAATACTCAATTAAGTTAAATACGTCCCTTGGCCTGGCTATTAGGGCGCATGTGGTATAATTGTTTCAAAGAATATCGATGAAAAGAAGGGTACAAAAATAACCCAATATATCCATGCATTTTTATGAAAAGATCCGAAATGAATTTGTTATAATTGCCGTTTATGTTGATGATATCAACATCACTATAACTCCGAAGAACTTCAAAAGATAATTAATTATTGAAAAACTACTTGGTCCGTAAGCACCATATCTTAATACTATTGGAGTATTAATATATCATGCTTATTAGCAAGATACAATTCTTCTTCAACACAAAGACATTGGAAGCAATGTTGGCATCGAAAAGAGCAAGATTGATATTGTCATCGGGGGAGTAAAACTGATGTCATTAAGAGGGAGTCGATACATCACGACTCTTTTTTCCCTTATCTAGATTTTGTCCCACCTGGTTTTCCTAGAAAGGTTTTTAATGAGGGCGGATTGGAAAGTGTATCAATGGATGATGTACTTTTTCTTTGGCTAGGTTTTTATCCCACCGGGTTTTCCTAGTTAAAGTTTTTAACGAGGCACATTCATAAATGGACATCCAGGGGAGTGTTATGAATATACTAATTATGTGGATGTCCATTGACTCTTAATCCTCAATATTATTTGTATACGGATTTACTTGTTCATACGGAAGATCGTTCACGTATACGTATTTTACTATTCACGATATGACTACTATTCATGTGGGGCCCACACCACTTTCTCACAATCTCCGTGGCTGCAGGTCATGCAGATGTTGAATAATTATGATTTTTGGGAAAATTAAAGCTAATGACCCAGGTGGAATAATTACACTTAAGGACCCATTTTCCTTCTATAAATAGACGTCTCCCGTAAAACATTCGAACACACTTGAATGAAGAACTTCTCTCCTCTCTCTCTCTCTAGAATCTCTCTACTCTTATTCTTCTTTATTTACCTTATGATCGTTTTAGTTTTATAACAAAATCCTATTTTTCTTAATATTACAAATGACAAATATGTAAACTAACATACCAATATGCTACCTCACGTCATTCGGGCGGCAAGTTTAAATGAGATGACTTTCACATCTTTGGTATATACATATATCGTTTTTTTCCCTTACGCCTCTGTAATATTTTAATATATATTTGTAAAACATAAATTTGTGTTCTATATCTTAGGGTTTTTATGCAATAACACAATTCTTAAGGATCTTAAGAAAATCATCTTTTTCACATTCAATAGGGTTAAATGCACTAATATTTATCCATAATTGCGGATGATTTTTAATGGTGGAAAACTTTATCGAATCTTAACCCTCTCTTTAATTTGTATCTTCTTGTGATAGGGATGTGATACAACTTTTATAGGCGAGAAATGAAGGCCTTTCTACGTTCTCTATATTTTTCTTTTCTGAAAACCATTGCCCCTTTAACTTTCGGATAATTGCACCTATAAACAATTATTTATTTTATAATTTCCCAATAACTCTCATACCAATATTACCTTTTTGCCCATTTCTCATTAAATCAAAATAACACTACTTTTATACATAAGACACATATATGTTTTAGAGTAAATATCCTTTTGGGTCCCTGGAAAAAAACACGGACCCCATTTTCATCTCTCATACAAAGAAATACTCTTTTAGTCCTTGAAAAGGACGAATAATGGTCGATTTGTGAACATTTTGGTCCCTTGCAAATTTCCAAAAAGCCATTTTTAGTCTATAAAAAAGTTTCATTTTAGTCCCTAGGGAGGAAAATGGGGTCCGTATTTTTTTTTTCGAGGACCCAAAATGGTATTTACTCTATATTTTACTATATTGTTTTGTCATTTTATATAAAAAGGGTGTATATATGTTGAAACTGTCCTTGAAGGAACTCTCTTGCCCAGCAATCCGATCATTTGCTGGGCGTACAAGGGAACTTATCATAACTTACCATTTCATATGGTATTGTATAAAAGATAAAGGAGGAGTTAATAGTATTTTATTAAAGATAGTTCTGAAATAAATTATTTATCTCTAATCTCCCATTCAAAAAAAAAACAAAATCATTCCAAAGGAGAGAAAATAGTTTCATTCAAATGAGGGGAGGTAATTGGGTTAAAAAAAAATGAGGAGAGAGGAGCAACTTCCCACCCCTCAAAAGAGACTTCATTACCTACCAAAGGAGCAACAAGTGGTCCAGTTTACTTCTCCATGCTTGATGCTAGCAATTCTTCGCAAATATCGTTGTGGATATTTTTGTACTAAAACCTTATATATATATATATATGTGTGTGTGTGTGGGATATCATTATGCTGTTGTTGCAGAAAATTTTTTCTGCAGCTAATCAGATACGAGGCCGTTTCGCTAATTTATTTATTTATTTATTTATTTTGAAAAAGACGAAGGGTGGAGCAACAGAATGAGTAGTTGGTTGGGTTGAGTATAGAGCCGTCAAAACGGGCCGGTCAAATCCGGGCCGGCCATTAAACCCTGGCCCCTTGAGACAGTAGAGGCAAAAAAAATGGACGAGATATTTGAAATTAGCGCGGAGAGCGCTGGCAGACGCTATTATACCTGGAATTGCGCCCATTTTTTGGTATTTTTCTTTTTTCCTTTTGAAATTTATTAATTTATATATATATTGTATTTGTTAAGAGTTGTTTATCCATTTAACTACAAATACATAATAACTATACTTTAATTTTATGATATTCTTACTACGGTAAAAGGCTACTACTCAAAATGAAAATTTTTATGTTTTATGTGAGTTATTTGTGAATATGCTTTTCTTTTGATTATGAATTAGTATTATCTTTATTTATTAGATGATTCGTATTTGTAATTTACTAATTATATTTCTTCAAAACGGAGGAAAAATAGTTAAAATTTAGAATAGTAATTTTCGGACTGCTCTGGTAGGCGGCAGATTTTTTTCGGGGCGGCCCATTTTTTTTTTTTCTTTACCGATTCTCGGGCGGATTAAAAACATGTTTTTAACTCTTTCGACCACTCAGAAGCCGGCAGCTTAAATGGCTAGCCACTTTCACGCCAGCTACGATTGACAGCTCTAGTTGAGTAGCAATATTGGAAGGAAGAGAAAACAGGAAAGATGGCCGACGATCGGAAGCCAAAATCGGTGATTGTGGGGGGAAGTGTTGTTGGGCTATCAACCGCACCCTCACCCTCACCCACCAACGATCTTCACTGCTTTACCCTTGAACGGCGTCTCTACTGCGTCCCTGCCCACCATATTCTCAATCTCCAGTGATCTTCACTGCATTCTACCGTGCCACTTACCATATTCTCAATCTCCAGAGATTCCGGTGACCAAGGAAGAAGGTGACACCGACGGTGGATGTAGCTTTTTTCCTTTCTACTCTCTGATCGGAGCACTCTCTTTGTGAAACTCTCTCTGGTGACACCGACGGTGGATGTAGCTTCTTCCTTTGGCTCTCTGAGGATTGGCGTTTACTCTTACCCACAGTATCAGCAGGCGCAGCAGTTATTCCAACGGGATGCACAGACAATCACGCCCAAGGCTCTCGAGAATGTCAAAGCAGCCATTGCTAACAGCGAGATCGAGCACAAGGCAGAGACCAAAAAGAAAGCGATTCCTCATTAAATTGGAAATAGGCCGATTAAATTGTGCAAGAGTAAGTGGAAGGAGAGAACGGATTATGAAGCTCTAGACAAACACAAGAAACAATCTCGGAAGAAACCGAAACCTTCAGAAGTGGGTGTATTGCATTACTGAGCGCCCTGCCTGAATTCGTGAAACTGGGGCACCAACGAAATTACACATGCTGTGTGAATTATTTCGACGTTTAGAAGTTCTGTTTTTTCTTGTCTTTTGCCTTTTGACTAGATTGATGAGAAAGGTGCTTGAGAGTAATCCCACATTGGTTTTGATGAGAAAGGTGCTTGAGAGTAATCCCACATTAAATTGCCCATGCTTATTTCCTTTGTTGACCGGCCTTTTCTCCATTCTTCCATGTGACTTTGCTTCTTTTCAAATTGCTGTAGTATTTTCTACATTCTTCCTATTGCTTCTTCTTCCTTTATGGCCGCCAGTTTTGACTTGGTCTTCCTTTATTATTTAATAAAGGATTCATCTTTCTTCTTTGCTTCATTTGCGCTTCATTTTCCTTTGGTTTATATGTAGACTTTTCCTTAGTTGCTAAGTTGATAGATATGTCTTCTTTTAGGAACTTCTGCTGAAGTAGCTAGTGAGAAATAATCACCATGGAATGGATGGTTCCCACTTGACATTAATGGTCTTGCAAACATGATCCAGGATGGAAATGGAAGAAAAAACGGGAGCAAGCAGAGTTATAATGGCGAAGATGAAAAAACAAATCCAAGTCAGCAGAGTGAGAAACAATATTCTGATACAAATCCAGGATGTAAAATTGTATCAGAATTGTGTGCCTTCTGTTGTGTTATTGTCTTCATTAGTGTCTTCACTCTTCACAATATTGGTAGGTTAAATTTGTTCATCAGTGTGGGTTTTCTGTTTGATTTACATCTAAATTCTGCATAGATGTTAAATACTACCTTAATGTAGCAATGTATGTAGGAAAATCCTTAGACCATAAAGGCACAGATTTAGTGTGCAAAAAATTATAAGTTGGATGTGAATCCGTGCATTTGTCACTGGGAAAGGTCCTAGCTACAAATCAAGTTCCTGATTTTATACCTTAATATTTTTGTCATGCTACCCTGTTGAAGAGTTTGTATTACATTTTTCTGATTTCTTTACTTTGTATACCTGAAAAACTATGGTAAGATCATGGGATTTGAAGCTCAAGATATTTTTCACTGTTATCACCTTTTAAGTAAATCTTATGCAAC
The DNA here is from genome assembly GCA_019022615.1 of Acacia melanoxylon. Classification (NCBI taxonomy): domain Eukaryota; kingdom Viridiplantae; phylum Streptophyta; class Magnoliopsida; order Fabales; family Fabaceae; genus Acacia; species Acacia melanoxylon. Next base: position 3,223,814 of record JAFJYJ010000071.1, on the reverse strand, counting down.
AAAATGCTACTCTTAAACTGTGCCAGTTGTATAAAAAAGCCACTCATCTACCCCGGTGCCAGCTTGGATTTTTCTCTCTTTGACACTCCTCTAGTATCTTATATGTGGATTTACTTATAAGATCAGATACATTGAATTTGTTATTTACTGGTTTAAAGCAAGCTATCATGTTTTTTGCTTTCTCACTGAATCATTTGTTTGCCCTGTGGGTAATTCTCCATTTTGCTTTGCATGTTTTGAAACTGTCATTCTTTGATTCAATCTGGGCTTACGCAGCCTTATGCATTTCCTTTCCGTAGCCTTAAGACTGACCTATGACTGTCCTTTCTTCCCTATGACGAATGCAAATACGTGAGGCCTTTCTTGTTTGCTTTTGGTTAGTTTTAAGCTATTTCCTTCTGTTCTGTGAACTCGATCTGCCCTCTGCTTTTTCATCAGGATCTGATATTTGACAACATCGCTTTGTAGTATCAATGAATTTTGCAAAATTGGCCAACTCAAGGTCACATCTCTGGACTCTAAAAAGTCTAAGTCATCTCTAAATTCATGATGGAATTTCATAATTCAGACCATGTTTGTTTCTAAATCGCATTGAATTTGATACCTTGCAGGTATTTTTGTTGGCGGAAGCAAGGTGGTTCATTTTATACCAGAGCGAAAGTTCAAGGCACTCGCTGAGACATCTTCCAACATGGAAGAAGAAGATGATGATACCTCAAGCCCATGTCCAACCTTTCCCGATGTGGATTCAAGCGCCAAACAAAGTGGCGTAATTCTCTCTTGTGTCTCGGACTGCTTCCTTCGTAACGGATCCCTATACTTTTGCCGAGTACGAAGTTTCACCATCGGTTTTCATGGCCAAAATACGGGGTGGCACATGCACCACCGCGCCATCTCGATCCCGCGTACACCGTTATCCACGAGCAATGTATCTCCTCCAAAATGGCTTTGGCGCTTATGATGTGTTTCAGAACAACCGTGAGGATTTGGCCTGTCTTGCAAAAACCGGTCTTCGATAGTAGACAAGCAAGGGGTTGGAAGAAGTGGTCAGGCTTCTTCTCATCGGAGCTCCCTTGGCCGCCGTACTTTCTTCTCCCCTCAAGCCGTTGATGCTAAGTCATGTCGGCGTGGCCACCGTAAATGGCCGGAATGTATGTTATGAGCCGTAACGCCACCGACATCGGTGTCAGAAGCGACGTGAACATGGTGGCGGTGGAGGACTTAGCTGTGAACCTAGAATGGACAAATTCTAATAATGAGGAGGTAGCTGAAAATTAAAACTTGAAGCTGATAGACTGCCAATAACTGCGTCGTATCTGGTGGTTTGCTGTAGAAAAGTTTTTCTGCAGCAAATGCGGCAATCTTTTCCCCATATATATATATATATATATATATATATATATATATATATATTCATCTTTATTTTTTGGGACATCAAAACAAAAATTGATTGCCAATTGTCGGACTAAATTATGAGAAAATAATAAGATTGATTGATTTTTTTTTTTTGGTTGTTGTTGACTAAACTACGAATGCACGAAACATAATGTAACATCCCAATTTAACAGTGGATTTTTTTTTTTTTTTTTGAAATCAATCAGAGTAGAGCATTGGAGCGAGTGAGTAATTGAACCATAAAATATTATCCATAGTGTGATAGTATCAATACAGTCATCCTAGTGTTCAAAAGTAAATGCATAAACGGTAAGTAAATCTCCGTGCCGTAGCCTACGCCTGCTGCTTGTCCCTATCTCCAATCCTCGGTCCTCCAGACCTTGAAGCTACAGCTGAGATCCAATTCCCATTTGGATCTCAGGTAACGGTTAACCTTATGCTCAATAAAACAGTATATGGATAACAGATAGTCATAACAATACAGCAGCATATCAATACATAAACACAGAGCAGATGCATGATCAAACAATGATAGAACATAAGCACAAAGCAATATGTAAAGTCCTACAACATGTCTGCACATACCCTGTGCCACGATCACAACACATGTCCTCAGCGCTAGGAAAACTCATACGGCATTATCATTACTATAACCCATGTAAACTGTATGTATATTAGACGACCCTAGACAGAGCCTCAGTCTATGAACGTATCTATCACATATATGTATATGAGCAGCACAGAGTTAGGGTTACAGTACGCGTCCGTACCTTCGTTGACGATACTTCGGTACATTTGACAGAAAATGGTACTTTCGTCGGAAAACAGTACGTTCGACAGTGGTACGACGCGGTGCAACAACGGTACAACAGCGGTACGTGATCACAGATATCCTATAAGGATAATATCGCATTTATCAATATTTGACATCATAACAGGCATTTTAGGTACAAATTACCATTTTGCCCCTAGTTCGACTAGTCGGCGAAATTTCGCCAGAACTTCGTTACTTCGGTGTTTTTCTTCAAAATGTTTGCTAGAACTTCTTCCCCATCATAATTTCGAATTTAAGACTAAATAAAATCTTAAAAACATGAAATCATAACTACTCTAAAAATCTAAAGATCAAAACTATGAATATAAAGCTAAAGCTTAAGAACTAGAGAACTTACCCTTGCAGAACCTTGCTACTCTGACTACCAGCTCCTACTCCTCTCTACTTTCTCTAGAAAATCACTCTTGAGAGTTGATTTTGGTGTGAAGAAATGAATGTGTGAGGGGTCCTATTTATAGTAGAAGGGGATGGCACTTTGGTAAATAATTCGAACTTCTGTCATCTCGGATACGGCCGGGATCTAGGGTAAAATTTGAAACTCCCATCCCGGCCCCACAAGACACAAAAACTGACCCCCCTTTCTCTCTCTTCCTTCTTCTTTTTTTCTCTTTCTTGCCCATAAAGAAAAGTAACTACTTAGGTGTAAGTTTCTTCCCGAGTCTTAAGTTTTACTTTAACGAAATTCATTTTCGGTTGTTTGATCAATCACTAACACTTTTAAATTCTGAGTATGCTTTTTGATTAGCAGTTGGATATCAAGATTTATGGTCTAATTAGGTTCCCCTGGTTGCACTAAACTTATTCTTCAACGTTTGCAAAAATGACCTTTACTATACTTACTTTCGAGGTTAAATTATGTGGGTTCAAGATAAGTCCTTATATTTTCTCTAGGGTTCCCACATCTTCACAACTATTTAATTTTGTACAAATTCTCACTTTATTTGTTGTTTTGAGTTTTTACTATGTACATCCTGGATTCCAAACCATTATCCAATTCACTCTAGATTCCAAACTTTTATCAAATCGCTTTATTTTTTTCGTTCTCTCTTCCTTTCTCTCTAATTCACGTCCCCCCTTCTCTCTCTCTCTCTCTCTCTCTCTCTCTCTCTCTTAAAAAAATAAATAAATTACTTTAATATTATATCTTAATTTAATTAGAAAGTTTAAACAATTAGCTCTTAATTACCTAACTAATCACTTACTAATTGTTGATAATTTTCTTAATTAGGATTAATCATTTTCTCACAACTATTTTACTTGACATTGGTATTTTATGCTCTATGTAAAATATTAAAAATCATGGGGCAACTTATGCTCCACAAAAATATTATTTAATTTGGTTTATTATTTCCCAAAGAAAATAATCCCAAAATTCCTAAAATTAGAGACAACACACTTTCTAATTTTTAATAAATATTTTATTGCCTCTTGGGATTTATCATAATATTTTCGAGCCATTTTATGACCCGTAAATGCATTTTTGGACTTTTGGCACTTTATTTCCTCTAATTTTTGACAGAATTTACTTTAGAAAATAAGATAAATGTTACACTAGTTTTGAAACCTCATATTCACCTATTTGAAATAATCATTTATTTATCTCAATATAAGATTCCGATAAATAATTATCCGGTATTACACATAAAATTAAGTAGGTGATGTAAATAATATTGTATTTGCATTGAAGGTTGACAATCAATCAGAAAAATTAAATTTCCAAAGAGTTCTTTATAGACTAAAGAAAGACAATAATTTCTAAGAATTGTTGTCTCCAGGCATTTTATACCGGCGTGAACATAAATTACTTGTTTTTAGCCATGGTACAATACAATTTCTGTGAAAATCATGATTATATGTTATTATCGAGATCTCAGCATCACCAAATTAAAATCTTCAAAACAAACTCTAGCACTTACCAGTAATATTTTTTTTTAAGGTTTTATTGTGTTCAGGGTTTTCATGGCTTCTTCAAAAAACAAGAATGATGGTAATTTCTTCCATGGACTCCTCTTGACTAATTATTTCCATCAAATTCACAAAATCTATATCCCTATCATATCTAATAGTAACATCAATAGCTAAATGCGATATAGTGATCCATCACCTTCAAGAACATGAGGGCTAGGATGATTATATAATTGAACCATCGTTTAAGTTATGAACATGATGTCTGGTACCAAAACATCAAGCACCAGAGGATCTATTAAAAGGTGGGATATATTCGTCTGTAGAATACTCCAATCAGTTCAAAAACATCCTATGCATGATACGTAATGTGAGGAAACTAATGGTGATTGAACCCTCAGGTTCTCAATCTCACACGAAGGAAGACTAATTTCAAAATGAACCCATATTTTGACAATAAAATTATATTCTACAAGAATGAATATATAATAGGAAGGTTATATGTGGATATTAGAAAGAGACTAAAGAATAATGAACGATTAAAAAAATCAAGAGAATTATAATTATATTTTTGGTATCAATTAGATGAAATTCGTGTATATTTAAGTAAATTGGATAAAATCTAAGCACTTAGCCTTGTGTATTTAAACTATTTGCTTCTAATTAAATTAATACAAGTGGATTTAAACTTTTATTAAAAAGAGTGTTAATATCAAAAGTTAATTTTGACGGTAAATTAAATAAATACAAGTGTTATTGTCGGATTCAAAACAAGCACTATAAATATATAAGTACTTAGGATTTTTCCAAATGTCACCCTCCAAAAAGAATCGTTACATGTTGGCTCTGAAATCATTTTAAAACTATTTTGCAACTTTCGTCTGTACCTCTACATCTAAGGAAATTTTATGGTGTAAAGAGCACATGAAGAAATATTTTAGTGGTAGATTTGTACATTAAGTCATTAACCCTATAATTTAATTGAAATAGATGAAAGCATTCATATATGATCCCAAAAAGAGTAATATTTAATGTTTTTAGCATGAATACTTTACAAGTAAATATAACATTCATATATAAATCATACATAATCCAGTATTAGGAGGAAAAAAATCATACATAATCCAACAAAATAGAGTTACTAAAGTACAATGTTGTTATATCAGTTTTCCCCTTTAACTTGAAAATGACCACATTTTAGGCACAGTAAGAGGAAAAATGTTCTACAATTCAACCCAATTAATTTGTCCAAAACTCTTCACCAAACCAACTAGCATGAGATTATTAGTTCATTAGTCTAATCTGCAGACTCTAGTTGAATTTTAACACTAGTACCATGTTTTCCAATTATCTCAAGTGGAAGACATATGCTAAAGATACAGTAATTGACGAATTTTATATTCTTAACTAATTTAGGATTTTCAATATTGAGAAGTGATGTAATAATTTCAAACCACTAAAACTAGCTTGCGCCACATGTATACATGCGTGATCCCGTTGTTTTAAATTTACCGAGGTTGGAATGACATGAAATCATCTATAATTACAAATATACTTTATATATGTATGTGTAATATCAGTTATTTTTCACACTTTTCTCAATGAGTGAACCTTCTTTGTATTTTTCAATGTGGATGCATTCAATGATTCAATCTCAATAAAGTGTTGCATTTTAAATACTATATTTGAGTTACACACAAGATGACCTTTTTGCATTTTATGAATGTGATGATAAGATGTTCAAGTTTATATATTGAGAATTATATATTGGAGGGCATTTACCTGCGAGATAAAGTTATAGGCTTCTTGTTTCAAAGCCTCAATTTTTCATCATCCCTACCATTAAGGCTCTCTTCACATGAGTTTTAAATTTCAAATGCTGAATTACGTATGATGTATACACGTTAAACACCCACACCCAATTAATTTCAGGGTGGTACGTGAATGCATGACAAATTAATCACAAAGGAAACTTGAAAGATAACGATGTATAACTGCTAATACTTATTTATGAGAGTTATAAGGGACTCAGCTATTCTATAAAACCAGGGGCTTGGGTCATAAACTTATCAAACTATAAGAACTAAGTCGTGATAAATCAAATTATAAGTACTAAGTTACAATTTGATAAAAATATAAGGTTTAAATAATTAATTTTCCCTATTTATTATAAAGGGTGACAAATAATATACCTTTTGATATTTATAAAATAATGGATTCTTGGCCATTCCTTTTTTGATATTGATAAAGTGCAATAGTTGATGGGACATTTGCAATTTATTAAGCCTATCCTAATTAAATAGTAAAATGATAAAATAAATAGGAAAATTAATCTTTATTCCTCCAACTTTTAACTCATTTATAACTCAGTCATTCAACTGCGATTTGGTACGATTATCTGCTTGGGGACTATCTCTACCATTTGGATGACTCATAACCGAGTGAAGAGTAATAATATAGTAAAAAATAAATAAATAAGGGATTGAGTTATAGATGAGTCAACAGTTTAGGGACTGAGTTATATGAATCAATGATTGAGAGACTGATTTAAAGTGAAATAAAAGTTAAAAGATTAAGAGAATAATTTTTCAGATAAATAAATGGGGTTCTAGCGAAATTAAGAAATATTTAATAAACAAATTAAAATGGGGTGGTAAAGTCCGCAATAACGGTTTTGAAAGTATGGCACAAGAACAAAAAGCACAGTAGGGTGCTCCTAGTGTAAAACTTGTTTGCCAATCTATACCGTAACCCTAAAAAAAGCAATTATCAACCATAGAATTTCTGACTGATTTCTTTCAGTTAGAAATTTTATTTACTAACAGAATTACTTATGTAAATTATTTACTATTAGATATTATGTCGGTAATTCGTCGATAAATTTACCAACAGATTTTTCAAGGGATTTCCAATGGAACTTACTGATAGAAAAATTCTATCAATAATTTTGTTAGTAAATATATAAAAGTATTTGTAAATTTTTAATATCATATTATAGTAATTTTTATAATACTCCATAATAATATAATGAGTAATTAAAATAAGGAATAAAATAGAATGATTGTAATTTTATATTAACAACAATAACTCTTAAAAAAATAAAACTTTATAGTATATGTGAATTTATCAATAATATACTATATATTTATAAAAATTAAGATATATATATATATATATATGTGTGTGTGTGTGTGTGTGTTAGCTATCTAGCTTTACTGTAAGCGTACGGGTCACAAGTAATATAAAAAGATCGTTCCCACGAGGTCTATGACAAAAATAAATTAATTATCTCAATTAAGTTCTTAATTAGGTTGAGTGACAATGATTTAAGATTTAATTTTTTTAAGAAAAGATTTATTTGAGAATTTTGAAGTTAAGATTTTTCTCCAATATCAGGGGAGCCTATGATTACTTATCCCTATTGTATTTCATAAAACTAATTTAAATCCTTCTTAAATTATTAATGAAAACATGTGGTTGTCATAGGTTCAAAATTAATTGATCAAGCTTTCTTAACTTAAGACTAATTTTTATATTCTCAATTGATCAAGCTTTCTTAACTCAAGACTAATTTTCCCTATTTATTATCCGGGTTCCATGTTCTTTTCCTTTTGGAGGACGGAACTCGGATTTAACTGTGATACACTCAGTTTATTTGGGTTCTATGTTCTTTTCCTTTTGGAGGACAGAACTTCGGGTTTAACTTGTAATACACTCGCTTTATTCGGGTTCCATGTTCTTTTCCTTTTGGAGGACGGAACTCAGATTTAACTATGATATACTCAATTTATCCGGGTTCCATGTTCTTTTCCTTTTGGAGGTGGAGTCCTCCTCCTCTCCTTTCCCGCAGTATTAGCTATCTCCATTTACTTCAACTCCAGATATTTCTTTGACCGAGTTCTAAACTCCACCAGGGTCTTGACGGGATCCTTATAAATTGACTTTGCCAACCGAGATGAACCATCCAAGCCGGCTACAATTAAGTGCACATGCACGTTTTCTTGCAATCCATGCACTTGTAAAGAGGCATCTTTAAAATGATCCAAATACTTTTGGAGTGTTTCCCTGGTTGCTGCTTAATCTTGCCAAGAGCAAACTCAGACTTTGGTTGTTTTTTTCTTGTTGCAAAATTCAACAAAACCTTGTCTCCCTAATCTTCAAAATTTTGGATTGGCTTTGCGGACAAAGTGTGAAACCAAGTTTGCGCAACTCCTATCAATGTTATGGAATATCTGGGAAATGATGGGCTCATCAATTCCCCTCACATACATGTCCATATCGACCAATATGGACTTGCTGATCCTGACTTCCATTGTACTTTGGCAAAAAGGCCAAATCAAGATCTTCCGGGTAAGGAGCCTTCGCAATCTTGTCAGTGAATGGACTATTGTTATATTGCCCCTACTGTACTTCCTCCTATATGTTCCAAGAGCCTTTTTTCATTCGAGGTACCACATCCCGGTTTTGATCTCCTCCATCCGGGTTACTCTCACCGTGTTGGGTCTGCAGTATGGGACCTGAACCCTGAACCTCAAGAATCTGAGCCCGAACTCGTTTAGCGGGGTTATGCTCAGCGTTATTAACTCGAGTAGGACCTCCAACATTAGCTTGAATAGAACCTAGATCATTACAAACCGGGTTTTCAATTTTTCTGAAATGCTGCTCCACCAACTGTATTATTCTGATATCCTCTTGACTCTGGAGATTGTTGCGCTACTCCATCTCCTCAATTCGCCTCAATATAGCATTGAACGCGATTTGCATGAGGCGAGCATCCGGATCTGCGATTGGGACTTGTGGGGGAAGGCCTTTTTGCTGGACTTGTTGAACAATCGCATTTTGAAGGGTTGCCGCGAATGTTGGGGAGGAAGCCGTGTTTGATACGTCTTCAACTTGCACTGTGTTATCGTTTGGAACAATCGTATCCTCAGGTTGTTGCTGACGCTGAGGCTGTTATTTCTGATTCTGCTGCGGTGGATCTTCAAGCAATTGCCCGTGCAAGGGCATCTGACTATTGCTTCTGGTATTAACCATCTTTGATCGCGGGAATCAAAATTTACCGATTCCCCGTGGTCGGCGCCAATGTTTTGTCTAGATTGATAGAGATGTCTAGTCCGTTGGACTAGTATATTGATTTAGGATCAGATAACTCTCTCCTAGATATCTATGGATCAGATACCTATGAGTATGGTAGATCACTGTACACGAATAAGCGTTAGCCAAAGGGAGTGGAGTGTGTGCACAGTGACGGCAGAATAGTAATTGAGAGAGAATGAATCATACCTTTAGGTTTACCTCTTATTTATAGAGCTTACCTGTAAGGTTAGGGTTTGGACTTATGGGCCTTTGTGCCTCCAAGCGCAAGTGCTATGCCGCCATATCTGTGTCACGTAGATTGCTTAATGTTGGGCCATACATTGAATGGGCCTCATATATGAGTCCATAACAATTATTATATTTCAAATCGATAAAAAATGAAAATAAGGTTAGAGATATTTTCTATTAACTATCATAATTCTAGGCTACGGTCATGTAATCTTTAACACTATTACTCTAACGGTAAGTAGCACCATTTTTTCACTTATTGAGTAAATTTAATTGTGTGATTTCAATGATATTGATATATATATATATATATGCACACACACATACATATGCATGTATGTACATAGATATATATACATACATACATATATATATATATATATATGTATGTGCATATATGTGTGTGTGTGTGTACACACACACACATATAATAGATAAATTGTTTAATTTATTAAATTTAATTAGGAACTAACTAAATGAAAATACGGTTAGATTTCTTCTCTTAACTATCGAAATTCTAGGCTCATACTAGGATATAGTTATAAATAGGGGATAAAATCACAGTGGTCAGTAAGTAGTACGCATTTTTTGCTTATTGTTTAATTAAAACAGTGGTTGTATCTCAAATCAATAAAAAATAAATTGGAGTGATGAGTGTTCGAACTCTCAACCCAAGGATGATTCACCAACGCTCTAACCAACTACACTATGATGAAACTTGTTAAAGAATTCAACGACTATTTTTAATAACACAGTCATTGTTTCTCAAAATAAAATAAATAAATAAATGGTTTTTGAGATACAACGACTTTTTTAATAAAACAATCGTTGTATCACAACATTTAATGTCAATTTTTTAAAGACGGATGTTAAAAGTAAGGAGAAAATTACAACAGTGCTACCGCCTACTTTTGAATGTCTATTTTTTTTTTAAATGGACGTTAATTGGGGGACATTAAATCCCTATTTTGTAGTAGTGAGTTATCACAATTTTAGCTAAGTTCTACAATTGAATTAGGTCTCTCAAGCATCACTCAATTGAACCGAACAATCTAAGTGGTGGTCAATCACCCAAATGCATTAAGCAGTCATGGGCTGAGTTGAGAGAGACCCAAAAACAAGAGTCATAGGGGTCTATGGATCCTATTGTGCCTTTACAAGCTTCTCTAGACCCAGTTGAGCACCCCAGGCGCTATAGGAGTATGGGGTTAGGCGTTAGGCCTAGCATGGTCTACGACAGGAGCGACGCCTTTAAGGCGGGCACCTCTCAAGTAAGGATCTCCGGTGTCAGAAGGCCTAGGGAGAAGAATGTTCAAGAGATCCATGCGGAGGTTGCGAAGCAGATTCAGGTGCAAGCTGATTTATTCTACACTCAGCAAACCCAATGACGGGATATCATGAATGTGATGTTGTCAAAGTCTTTAGGTTGCTTTCCTAACTAGTAGCATCTAGAGATCCTACCAATCCCTACATTTGTAGTTCAGCCGCCTCCTCCTCCTCCGATGATGATGATGGTGTTGTTAACACTGATCAGAATCCTGACCCCTTAAGAGGGGACCTTATGATCAACCGCTAGATAGTTAGTTATCTTAGTTATTTTCATTTTGTGATTTAGGACACTTTCGCAATTTGGACAGTTGTATTCTCATTTGGACCTCCCGCAAAAAAATTTGGACATATGTATTTTTGTTTACGTAATTTCTTGTTTTAATTAGAACTCATGCAAAAATAAATAAATAAATAAATAAATAAATAAATAACTACGGTTTGTAGCGATTTTGCCTAGAAACCACTACAAAATATAAATTAGTTTTTTAAGAAATTAAGTTTTATATTTGTAGTGCTTACAAAATCGCTACAAACTATTAATTCTTTTTTAAAATAATAAATAACAGCTTGAAGCGGTTGGTCAATTGTTGGTAGATTTCCTTGATGGCAAGTGAACCGATCGAAAAAGTAATAAAGAGTAAGTAGAGTATCGTCCCACAGAGACTGAGATACCAATGATTATACTGCTTTTGAAGACAGTTGTGTTTAAAAAGAAAGGAAAATTATAATTGGTTTGGGTGTTTTTGATTATAGCTATTGAACAAAAAAAATAAACAAATGATCGTAGTTGCGGGAAGATATCAATTTAAAGATAGGCTAAGCTCAGATTTCATCCTAAGCATATTACTCCCCCGGTTTGCCTTAGCTCATTGCTATAGCAATTATGCTGCACAACTTCCGCAATGCTACAGCATAGCCGTCTCCACGATGTTATCCAGTTAATCCACCATTATGCTATACAGAAGCTTTCGCGTCCTATACGTACAATCCTAGCTGTACTTCTCCCATATTCCTATGGCGATTTTCTAGTTCGGATTATCATTCCTAGACAAGGTGTATGATTATGAGCAGTAAACCCATTCTTGTAGCCTACAATGTTAGGTCAAGCTTTGCACCAGCCTGCCAAGCAAACACTGTCTATCAGATGTCTAACCCCGACTCCCTTCCAGTAAGCTGAGGCCACTGATCTAGCCCTTAGCTTCTACTAATCAACAAGAGATTAAAATACTGATAAACAAACTGAATTTATTTAATTGAAAACTAGCAAACTGAGTTCATTCTACACTCAAGAATTCATCCTCGCTCAGCCAAGGGGAATTTAGTTCATGACTGACGAGGGAATCACCAAACAAATCACAGCTGAATAGCCCATGAAAAGATAAAAGAAATTAACAAAATAAATTGAAAGTTCGGCAGAGGGGTCGACAGTGTAAGAGGCGCCTGCCCCGTGATGTCTCCACGTCTTCTAATCTCTGTCTCACTACAGGGAAGGATTCTAGGTTTCTTCTGAAGCTCTTGTGCTTCGTAAGTTGTCTTACACTTCTTTGGAATCGAGCTGAATAAGAATTATATTGGCTCCTTCATGACTTTGATGATCTTTAGGGTTGGCCGTCTTTTCCTTTCATAGTCAGGTTTTCTTGTGGCGTACGTTCAGCGAGCTGGGCCTTTCTAAACCCGTCAGGTCCAACTTTCCAAATTCGGTTGATTGATTCTGTTGATATTACGGGATTCTCGAAATCTTATCTCCGATCCTCCGCATCTTCTAATTCAATAGTCAGCAATTCAACCGCCGTCTAAACTTCCGTCTAATAACCTGCACTTAATTTCCTGAAACAGCCTCGAGGCAAAGTCAGAACATAAGATGCATAGCACTGCTTCACTTACGATGCTATAGCATTCTGATTACATTATATTGTGAGTACGTTATGACTTACCCGATGCTATAGCATGGTATCGGCTATGCTATGTGCTTTTACAATAAACCTCAAACTTACCTTTTCCTTATGTACATGTATAGGATAATTATGCAATTACCATGATTTATGAGATTCATCCTACCTTTCCCTACATGCGTGAATTATGACATATTTCCTTAGCTTAGACACATTTAAGTTCATATTCACCAGACAAAATAGTCACACATTATAGGGAAAACATGGCATAAATAGTATTCATCATCAACCACTACAAAATGTGTGATTTTGAAGTTTGAATATTTCAAATCTCGCCAACATGTAGTAATGAAGTTTGAAATTTGACCGCTACAAAGTCTATATTTTATAGTGGTTTTACAACCTCTACAAATTATTGAACGTTGGAGAATTTGAATTTAATCATCCACGCAGGCATCATTCAAAAAACTAAAAATTCTCTTTTCACTCATCTTCTTTGCTAAATTTTTTCACTAGCTATGGATAAGTCATGGATCAAGTTGCCACGTAATTCTCCAGCATATTTGGTAGGTTTAAATAGTTTTTTTTGGATTTCTCATACTCTTATGCCATCTGTAATAGAAGATCGTGTGTCCGTGTCCTAGATGCAAGTTTAAGAAGTGGCATACACGATAAGTTGTTAAGAAACATTTTCTTGTGAAACTTTTCTTGGAAGACTATACATCTGGGGAGTTTATAATGAGAAACCCGGTACGAGATATGTTGATGCTCTTCCTTGAAGTTCGCAAGTAGAAGTTCAAGTAGATTAAGATAATCTTTTTATTGATGTTGTGCGTTATGCATTTGGTTTTCAAGACAAACTTCAACAAATAAGTACAGGATTTAAACCCTATGTTCTTGAGGAATGAAGCAGCTCGGGATTTTTTTCATCCTAATGGATGAAGCAGATCGTCCTTTGTATCAAGGTTGTCCAAAATACTCGAAATGATATTTCTTACCCAAAGTATCATATCAAGTGCTTGTGTGGAATCACTCATGAGGGAATGTCAATGTTACTAGAATTATTATAAGATGCATTCCTAGACACGGAGATTCTCACAACGTTCTATAAGGCTAAGAAGATTATTAATAGATTAGGCTTGAACTGCCAAAAAATTGAAATATGCCCCAATGATTGTATGCTTTCTGAGGAGATGACGCTAGCAGGGCGACTTGTAAGTGATGTCACACATCGAGGTACAAGACAACTCAAAAGGGGGAAAAGTAGAAGAAAAAACATGTGTTAGTTCTCAATGTTTTCATGATAGCAGATAATTGTAAATCAAATAGAGTTTACGGTTCAAGTTACTTAAGTATATGTTTAATGACACTTAAGTGAACAACTTTCAATTCAATCAAATCTTGAATCCAAGAGTGTTTTGATTTTTCTGTAATAGACACACTCGAGTTATGTTCCAAGAACTCGATTCAAGGCTTTAAAAACTTAGTCAAAACAATTTTTAGTTTTGACTGACTCAAGTTAAGTGACTTTGACTCGAGTTAAAAGCCTTTTATAACATTTGAATGAAAAGCAGGAACTCAAGTTACCAACATATGACTCGAGTTGACTTAGGGAGTTTTAAAAATTATTTCTCAAACCTTAACTCCCGCGTTCAAATATCTTTTCAATAGTCAAAAGAATCTCAAACTCGAGTTACTGGGTATGCACTCGAGTCATTCGTTGGAGTTAGCACCTTTGTACTTGAGTGTCATTTGTTCAAATCATTTTCAAATGTATTTCTCAAACCTATCTATGAACAAATCTTGAAATCTTGAATTATGATTTTTGTACACTCAAGTCATCTGTTAGAGTCAGCAAATATTGACTCGAGTGTCCTTTGCTTAAAGTCTTTTTAAATATAACTCGAAGTCCTATGATTGTGAACAAATCCTATTGACTCGAGTTAGAAAGACTAGCCTCAAGTGACCAACTCAAGTCAATATTTTAGCCTCAAGTTATCCTTTGCTTATACTCATTTTCAAATCCATCTCGAAGTCATTATTTGTGAAACATATCTTTAGACTCGAGTGTAAAAGACCTGACTCGAGTGAATAACTCCAGTCAATGTTTGTTAGCCTCAAGTCATCCCTTGCGAAATGATTTTCTGTGTTCAAAACTTATGTTTTAATCATTTCATTCAAGCACTAAAAGAACCAACTTGAGTCAGTTATTGATTAACTCAAGTTGTCTTTTCTGCTTTTGTAAATCATCATATTCGTAAAGTTAAAATCATTGATTGTGATTTCACCACTTCTTATCATCACTCATTATAGTTCTTAACTATATTTAATCAATTTGTTAACGAGTTAAAGATGATTATGCGGGTGATTAACTTCAAAAATCTCAAAAGCATTATGTCATAAGCATTTAATGCAGTCGCAGAAAACCAAGCACCAACTAGGTAACCATTCTCTAATCAACCCATAAGGCATTCATGTTCTCTTTCCATATTAAATGCTTCAACACAATGGGAAGAACAAAAAGAATAATAAACGGAAGAATAACGGCGATTATTTTGTAGAATCGAAGTTATGAGTAACAGACAAACTTTAACGTTCTAACGGCTATATTCATTACTCACAACGGATTCATTGAAGCTTCTCAACGGTCATTAATTGCAACCACCAAATATAAGGAAAAGTATTCAATTTGAATCAACTACCGAAACACTTACGCTCAAACGAATTTATTACAATTACTGTTTCTTTCATTACTGTGTAATATCTTTGGATATTTTTTTACTTCAGTGATTCCGTATCTACTCTATAAGAGAGTTATTATCTGATTATTATTTTTGTAAGAAACTCAAGGTAGAAGGACCTTTAGAGTGGGTGATCGATTACAACTTGTAAGGGGGAGTGAATCCTAGAGAGAGAATTACTCAATTCACAGAGTGTGTAATTGTGTAAAAGTGATAGTAAAAAATCCAGAGAGTCTAGGGACTGGACGTAGGTCAAGAGTTTAGACCGAACCAGTATAAACCTTCTGTGTCACTATTCTTCTATCCTTGCTTTGTCATTTTATTAATCTACCTTAATTGCAAAAAAATTTGAAATCACCCAATTCACTCCCTCTTATGGTGATATTCCGTCTTCAACCTGCAAAGAATCTTAGGTACTTTCTTTTGAAGCTGCGGTTATAAAGATTGTTTATGTCATCTAAAACAGCTGAGCATATAAGGTGGCATGAAGTTGACAAGAATGAGGATGGTAAATTAAGACATCCACAGGATGCAGAAGCTTGGAAAGTATTTGACTCAGACTTTCAAGCTTTTGCTGCTGACCCTAGAAATGTTCAGCTTGCTATAGAGACCGACAGTTTTAATCAATTTGTGAATCTTAGCATAGGTTACAGTATTTGGCTGGTAGTCTTAGTTCTATAAAAGTTACCCCCTGGATGTGTATGAAACAAAGCTCCTTAATTTTGTCTATGATCATTCCAGGCAAAAAGGCATCGGGTAATGACATTGATGTGTATCTCTCCAACCATTTATTGCGAGATTATTGGACTTGTGGAATGTCGACATCAAGACATATGACGTGTACAAGAAGACACTGTTCAACTTGATTGCAGCCTTGATGTGGATGATATGTGACTTTCCTAGGTTGAGAACATTATCCATGTGGAAAGTACATACTGAGACGGTGTGTCTAGCTTGCAGTTTTGACCTGACTCAGTGCGCCTTCCCTATAGTCAACAGTGATACTTCATGGATAATC
This sequence comes from Acacia melanoxylon, assembly GCA_019022615.1. NCBI lineage: Eukaryota > Viridiplantae > Streptophyta > Magnoliopsida > Fabales > Fabaceae > Acacia > Acacia melanoxylon. Next base: position 3,207,374 of record JAFJYJ010000071.1, on the reverse strand, counting down.
AAAGGTTTCTCAATGGTAAGCATAAGTTTAGATTGCAACAGAATCGTTTCAATGGGAAACCAGACAAAAGAAGACCTCCTCAAACTTTATCTAATGTAGATAACTTATAGCAGCTTTAGGATGTTAAATTCGAGTTTGGAAAAAATGACGATGAAGCAAAAGCAGGAAGAAAGACTAATAGGATTTATGCTTCTGTGCCTTAACATGGCAAAAGATAAGCATCTTTTTCACTCTTTCATACTGAAAATCTAATTTGCTTCGACAAAGTTTTGATGTCATGCACATTATAAAAAATGTATGCGACAATGTGCTACACATGCTACTTAACGAACCCGACAAGTCAAAAGATCATCTTTAAGCAAGGAAAGATTTACGAGCCCAAAGGAGTTTGTGAAGCCGCGTGGCAAGATGATCGGGACAAATTTGAACCCAAAAAAAAATCAACCTCACAAAACTGAACAAGGAAATCTTCCTTGCGACATTGAAGAAAATAAAAGTTCCTAATGGGTATTTGATGAGTATGTTTTATGTCATGTTTTCCCTATAATGTGTGACTGTTTTGTATGGTGAATATGAACTTAAATGCATCTAATCTGAGTAAATATGTTATAATTCATGCATATAGGGAAATTCAAGATGAATCTTATGAATTGTGGTAATTGTATAATCATCCTATACATGTGCATAAGAAAAGGGCAAGCTTGAGGTTATTGTGAAAGCACATAGCATAGCCGATACAATGCTATGGCATCAGGTAAGCCATAATGTACCTGCAATACAATGCAACCATAATGCTATAGCAACGTAAGTGAAGCAATGCTATGTGCCTTATGTTCTTACTTTTCAGGAAATTAAGCGTAGGTTATTAAATGGACGTTTAGCAGACAGTTTGATTGCTGACGTATTGAATTAGGAGATGCGAAGGATCGAAGATAAGATTTGGAGAATCCTGCAGTACTAACAGAATCAATCAACCGAATTTGGAGAGTTGGACCAGTGAACCCGACGGATTTAGAAAGGTCCAACTCACTGGATCTACGTCACAAGAAAACCTGACTATAAGAGGAAAAGACGGCTAACCCTAAAGATCATCGAAGTCGCAAAGGAGCCAAGAGAATTCTTATTCGGCTAGACTCCAAAGAAGAGGAGAGAAGTTACGAAGCACAAAAGCTCCAGAAGAGACCCAAAATCCATCCCTATAGTGAGACAGAGATTAGAAGACGTGGAGATGTCTCGTGACAGACGCCTCCTACGCCGTCAACCCCTCTGGTGAACTTTCTTTTTTCTTTCGTTTACTTTTAGTTTATCTTTTTTCATGGGCTATTCTGCTGTGATTTGTTTCGTGATTCCCTCACCAGTCATGAACTAAAATTCCTTTGGCTGAGTGAGGATGAATTCTTAAGTGTAGAATGAACCCAGTTTGCTTGTTCTTTAATTAAATAAATTCAGTTTGTTAATCAATATTTTAATCTCTTGTCGGTTAGCGGAAGCTAAGGGCTAGATCAGTGGCCTCCGCTTACTGGAAGGGAGTCGGGGTTAGACATCTGATAGACAATGTTTGCTGGGAAGGCTGGTGCAAGGCTTGACCTATCATTGTAGGCTATAGGAATGGGTTTACCCTCATAACCACACACCTTGATTAGGATTGACAATCTGAACTAGAAAATCGCCATAGGAATATGGGAGAAGTATAGTTAGGATTGTACTTACAGGACGCAGAAGCTTTTGTATAGCATAGTGGTGGGTTAACTGGATAATATTGTGAAGGTAGCTATGTTGTAGCATTGCAAAAGCTGTGCAGCATAATTGCTATATTCATGTGCTAAGGCAAACTAGGGGAGTAATATGCTTAGGATGAAATCTGAGCTCCGCCTATCTCTAAACTAATATCTTCTTGTGACTACGATCATTTGTTTATTTCTTTGTTTGATAGTGTCAACCAAAAACATTCAAACCAATTATAATTTTCTTTCCTTTTTAAACACAATTGTCTTCAAAACGAGTCTCACCATCGGTATCTCGGTCTCTGTGGAACAATACTCTACTTACTCTTTATTACTTGTTCGACTGGTTCACTTGCCATCAAGGAATTCGACCAACAGTATTCAAGAAACATTTCATGATGTATTGATATGCAAGCTCGAAAGGTTGTTGGGCTAAAGAGTCATGACTCACATGTTCTTATGCAATAGTTATGTTGGAAATTATGCCCTAGGGGCAGATCATTGTGCTTTAACGTTATTATTAATTAAAGTATTTCTCCGTTTAGTTGTCATTTCATTTGCATGTTTATATTGATAACTGTATCCTTAGATATATCTTATAGATTATCCTAAATGTCCCTGGTCGTTCATCTACGCGGGAGCGAAGATGAAATAAGATCAGTATGACTTTGATGAGTATGGAGATACAATCAAAGTCATAAGCACTTGTAAGAGTACAAGGTACTGGACTGACCCACTATGAGAAAGCTGCATGGATTTAGTCATAAGCTTATCTCATGTATAACCGCGTCACAACGCCTTTTGACCTGAGATAATCATGGATTCCTACATGAGAGTCGTTGATCTTTGACCTAGTCAAAAGTCACCTTTGACCGGGTGATGATAAAGGCTTTGATCAGGATCAGTGCTTTTCATGCAGAGGAATGTGAATGGTCAAGATGAAATTTATCCCTCACATTTGTAGAGAGATAATACCGGGCCCCTCGATGAGTAAGTCTGAGAAATGTATGGCCATACTATGATGGAAAGGAGTTTCCATTCTGGTTATTAGACTACTCAAGAATCAAGAAAGTAATAGTCAAGAACAGGAAGTTGACATTATCCATGCCTCATCCTTGACCAAATTATCGTGTGACAAAAGGGACGTGACATGGTTGTATGATAGGTTGTATCGTATCATCGATCCCCATATGGATTGGGTAGTCGCAATGTCTTGCTAGAGATCACTTGCGACTTGTGGGCTGATACAATATTGGCCCATTGCCAATCTTATGTGGGCCTGCAGGGTCACACATAATAATAGCCCAACACGAGCAATAGTGTCCAGATTCATTGAATCTTAGATATGTCTATGATTTAATGAATACTGTATTTATTCTGGAATGAATATATATATATATATATAATTTCGAAATTAAATAATAATGATATTATTGAATAATATGTTTTTTGTATTTAATTTATTTGATAAATTAAATATTTAAAACAAATAGAGATATTGTATCTCGATTTAATTTTCGAATAAAGATATCATATATCGATTTAATTTGAATTGAGATATAGTATCTCGATTTAATTAAATAGATAGATATCATATCTCGATTTAATTTATAAAGATAAATTAAATTAGCGAGGCTTTTAATTTGGATTAAATAAATAGATTAGATTAGATCTGTTGAATGATTTAATTAATATATTAATCCAAACTTGTTTTCCAAAATTGATTTAGTTTAATCTTGAATATTTTAATACGACCCAACTAAGGTTTGAGAAACTCTATATAATGGAGCTTTAGTCATATTGAAAGAAGAGAGACAAGCCGCGAAAGAAATCCTAGAGAGAAAAATGTGAGACACAAAGGAAGAAGGCGCTAGCACGCTGCCGTACGTGTTGGAGAGCTGTTCGGTGTGGATACCAGTTGAGGGAGTGGATTCGTAGAGTCGGCTCCTAGAGATTGATCGAGCAAGAAGGTGTTAGCCCACATGTTTGCAAAGAGACGGACACCAGTTCTAAAAGGTACGGTTTTTCTAACGAACCCGATTTAAACGCCATTGATAGATCCTCTCTATGGGATTCGTAAAAAAAAAAATTATTCCGCTGCGTGTACGGATCCCAACAAGTTACTTCCGCTGGCAATAAAAAATACACTGCCTCTTGATGTGTCCATTGTTTTGGTGGAGCTATGTTCTTTCTTTCAGAAGTTGTGTTAGTTTTCATCGTTGAGGAGCTCAATTAGCTGCAACACAAAATCTTTTTTACGCCTTGTCATTTGGAGATGATCTTTCCTCCATCCTTTTTCACTCTAATGGTTCACCCGATCCACCTTATTCATGAAACAAAGCTCGCTAGCCCAGTTCAATATTGATGGATGTATCCTATTGAAAGGTACTCATTTTACATATGTGCTTGATCCTTAATTTCTAAATTTTCTAGTCACATATTTCAACATTTCACAACATTTTTCTTTCATTATTTTATAGGTTTTTTGGGAAATTGAAATCTTATGTAAGGAATAATCGTGGCCAAAAGGTTCCATAGCTGAAGGTTTATATAGGGGATGAGTTCCTGTATTTCTGTTCAAGGTACTTTAATGACATTGAAAGGTCTTTCAACCGAGTGTCTCATGTAGACGATTGTCCTGAACCTGAGCCATCATCAAGAGAGTTTGTCAACCCCTCGTGTTAGTAAGCCAGTTGGAGGAATTGAGAACTTCAAACTAACAGTAACTGAGAAGTTGCAAGCACATAGACATGTCTTGATTAATTGCACTCAAGTTGGACCCATCTTTCAGAAAGAATTGTACACTCATGTGTTATTCTATATATTTCCTTACATTTCATGATCATGATCTCATGATTAAATGCAGGGGGTTTAAAAGTCATGTGAAGCGTCAACTCAGGATCCGTACACAAACATCCTCCAAAATCGATAAAAATGTCCACAGAGAATTCTCAAGTTGGTTTGCGCACATAATACTAAATAACCATAAGCCACAGTCACCAGATTTCAGAGCTCACGCAATGTCCATTTTCACCATACAAAAATGTTTACAGTATAAAATGTCAATGGTTTCAAGTTTTGCACAGTTTCATGATATCAATGATTATTAACTTGTGTCAATGGTTTCAAGTTTTGCACGGTTTTATGAGATCAATGATTGCTAACTCAAAACTCAGGTGTTTATGGCACCTTTAGGACAAGGAGTTATGCGAGCAGCAGTGATGGCAGATGCAGTTCTGAGGCATCCCTTATTATGGAAAGCTTCTTGATGTCCTCAAACTAACTAACCAAGGCCGTTTCACGGTGACGCTGTTCAAGTGTTTGTGGAAAATATGAACCCTCAGTGGAGTGTTGAGCTATACGAATAAGGACTGGAAAATATATCTGAATTGGGAGGTTAGCAAGAAGGAGCTCCAGTGTCACGATGAACTTCTTCACCTCCATCTTCCCCTTGGCTCCCATCAAATTGGCTTCCCGAAATAGTAGCAGGGGAAGGGAAGAGCGGGGTTATCTTACCTCCGATGATATAAGACATGCAATCCATTCCGGAGGTGTTGAAATTAACATCGGGACTCAAAAGCTGATTTTGAGCCAGCGCATTTTCAAAAGACTCCCCAATTGCTTTCTTTATTGCCACATCCTTTTCCTCAATGGCGGCATCTAAGGCATCCCGACAGTCGTTTAACTCAACTCAGATTTCTTTCTATTCCTGCTGCAGCTGCCCTATGAATTTCGTAAAGTTGGCACAGCTGAAAGACCGCCTTGTTCAAATCTGTTTTGGTTGTCTCCGCTTCCAGCTGCATCTTATCTCGTGCTGCTTCAGCAATATGAACTTAGTTCAGAGCATCAGATTTAATTGCCTCCGTCAGAGTTTGGGCCAAGCCAACAAACTGCAAGGCACATTGCTCTTACTCGGCAATTCTCTTAAGCTCGGAACTTCCATACTTGGTGGATTAGGATAAGCGTTATGGAGGGCAGATAGCCGAACGAAGCTCAGTAGGGACATTATGACTCCAAACAACACCACGGGGAAGCTTCAGGGTTGATGGAGGAGGAGGCGAAAGATTTGTAGAAGAAGGAAGGGCGGGAACCTTGGTCATAGGGGCCTTGATGGTGGCAAGTTCTTTGGATTTCTGGGAGGAGCTTGATGAGCCAACTTTTGTTTTCTTGGCCGGATTCACTTGGCTACCCTCTTTAGTTCCCGGTGTAACGGATGGTGGTGTGGCCCTTTTCTTGTCAGCCCCAGGTTTCATAAAGACGGTTTTGGCTAAAGCAACAGTAAAGAAGGGCAGTTGTCCCATAGTTGGATTTGTAAAACAAAAAGAACTGATTAGTTATTCGTTTGAAAATAAGCGGCATGCAATGCGACATGGAGAAAACAGATACCCGTACTCGCCACAGGTTGCCTTTTGGCTTGGTATTGTGGGATATGGTCAGCCGAGTTCAATAGGCCGTGCTATATGATATGATGTTCTAGGATGGATATTGTCTCTTGCTCGGCGTCAGAAAGGTTGTCGGCATGAAAGTCGAAGTCGGAAGGGGAGAGTTCATGATGACCATAGGTCCAGTACAATGGAAATTTTTCTTCTACCACCCCCGATTTAACAGCCTTGACGGTCTGAAGAAACCAAGGTAGTTGCCCAGACTCAGCAACCACCTTAAAAAAGGAGGATTTGAAGTTGGTAAAGAAGTCGGTGAGTGGTGTAAAAAGGTTGTGGCTGCGGACACTCTGAAGTGAGGTCCAGCTTTTCTTAGAAGAGACATTGTTATCAGCATCGTTATGGATATTTTGAACCCCGTAGAAATAAAAGAAAACGGGGATCGTACAAGTAAGTTTTTTGGCTAGGCAGAAGTTCTCAAAAGCGATGGTGATTGCCCAACCATCAGGATGAAGCTGGAAGGAGCAAGGTGCAAATGGTTTAGTAGGTTAATTTGAAATTCAGTGAAAGGGAAACGAACATTGAGACGAGAGAAGCAATCCTGGTAAAAGAAGAAGAAGTGAGGGTCATCGTTCCTAGCTCGGCTGCTGAACATTGATTCGTCAGTCGAAGGAAAACAGATAGAATAATCCTCTCCGCTACACAGGCTTGTCTCAATGAGTTCCTCGATGGTCATTGTGTTTGTAGTATTTAACACCTCGTCGGTGAGCCAACGATCCGGAGTTTTTGAAGCTTTGGAAGGACCTGTAGAACCAGTTTCTTTTGTCATGGATCGTGCAACACGGTGCAAAGGCGAATCCGTTTATACATATGGACAAAAGGTGAAAGTTAGAAGCAAAAATTATACCTGAGCTAAAAGAGTTACTTTGCGGAAAATTGAAAGGCGTCAGGCCAGGATAGTTCAAGTTAATATGGTCCGGAGTAGCTTGCGCAATATCGCAATATAGTTATGTCGGCACGTAGCTAGAACCTCTTGAGCCTCGCTCTCGCGACTTTCTTTGACAAGACTAATATTTTGAAATTTGGGGCAAGCATTTGGGGACCCAAGGTAGAAATGTTATGAACCCAGCCCCGACTTGAAGGTGAATCAGCTGAAGATTCAGGAATGGTAGTTTCTAAATCATGAAAATACACGCGGTTGAGTTTGGCTTCTGGAGTTATCCCCATTCCATCGGGGCTTGCGAAACAATGCTTCTTGTTCTTCTTCCTTAGGGCAAGGTTTTGACCAAACCCAAAATTTTTGTCCACCAGAGAATGTTTTAAGTATTTCTCTATCCTCTTCTGGGATTAGATTACCAAACATATCTAGAGGTGGAGGGCTATTTTTATTCATGGGGGTAAGTTATTTATGATACAGACAGTTCAAAACGTAGTAAATCCTGAATGCCTACCCGGAAAACCAGAAAAACGTGTTCCAGCAAATGCAGAAATGAAATGATAGACAGAGCAAGTTGGAAGTAAAGAAGAGATGGATATAGTGACAATACCTGGTTAACGAAAGGTGAAAGAACAGGTAGGAAGAGTGAGGAGGCAGAAAGTTCTATGGAAATGTGAAGTTCTCTTTTAGAAGGAGAGTTTTGAGCGTAAAAAGGAGAGAAGAGGAAGAAGTTGCAATATATAGACGTTTCGAATTATGAATCGTCTGGGGCAAAAGAGACCATGAAGTGTCAAATTTGAAAACCTAAAGTACAATTATGACTGCTACAAAACGACTCGAGCATTGAATGTGCACGGATTTCAAGGGCGGCCGCACGGATTTCAAAAGCAATTATGGCTAATACACAAGAAAGGTTGATCTTACGCCATGATCTCAGCAGCATAGGCAAATGGAACCTGTTCATATGCCTCTTACTCATGATACCCCGAATTGGGGGCAATACACGTGGCATAAATATACAAACCCGATAATCCGGGCTCAAAGTTGCAGATGAAATCCCAGCTATCATAAAAGCAAGAATTTTCAAAGGGAAATAACTCGGCATACATATTTGGGGGCAAGTCGCGAATAAGACAGGCAAGCTTGGCAATTCTCCAAGATCAAGGGAGAAAAACTTATGAAGGAAAAGGAAAGCAAAGCAGATAAAAGGTGTTTTTATCAGTCAATTAATCTCGGTAACTCAGAGCCCTAAACTCCTGAGCTTGGGGGCAACTGTTATGGACTCATATATTAGGCCCAGATGTGATACGGCCCAATGAGGACATTTATTAGCATAATCCCACCACAATCAGGTAAAATGCTAATCACTCTGTAATGTCGACACTAATCACGGACAATACAGGTAGTAGAGCAGGCATAAATGTTGAGTGGAGCAGGCATAAATGTTGAGTGGAGCAGGCACCCAGACACACACAGCACACGGGCCAAAACCCTAGAGGTAATCTTATAAATAGGAGATTAAACCTCACAGGTGGATACATTCTATTCATATCCTTTTACTATTCAATCTCACTGTGCACACACCCCACCCTCTTTTGGCAAATCGCCATTATCGTGTAGCACAGTGATCTATTGGTGTTCTTCGGTGTCTTCCTCATAGATATCATAGAACTTCCGCCTTCTCTTCAGTTGACATACATTCACATACCCCAGAGAGTATTTCTGATCCTATATTAATCATTTACTAACCCACTGAGGTTATACATCTGTGTTTTTATAATAGAACACAATTATTATGACTTTAGTCCATCGATTTTTTCCCAAATCCTTGTATAATTTATTAGGTGGTTGATGCATACCAAACTTGGATTAGTTTAGTGTTGTTTCTTTGATTTCCGTAGCAAATTCTCCTCTCATCTGCAAGACATGAATCTTTGATATACCAAAGAGCAAAGGGTTTATATAACAAAGAGTAAAAGGTTTACGACATCCAAAATCAACATCCTGAAACATTTTTCGATACACATTCAATATATTAAAATATTTTGAGTGCAATTTCACGCCGAATATATTAAAAAAGGAGCACCCCAACTAATAGTGCAGCAAACCTGTTTACTCATCCGAAAAAAAAAACCCCTTTCATAAACGACAAAACTCAAACCACTTCTGAAATCAAGCCACTGTTGAAATGAAAATAAAATGATTATCTTTTCTTCCTCTTCTTTTTTGATTTTAAAATAAAAATGAAATGATTTTCTGAAATAAAACTACTGTTGGAGGCTATCTTTGAAAAAATAACTCAATACTCTCGTTGTCCTTAATATAAGACATATTTATCTAATATGAGTACATCAAGGAAGTTAACTAAGTTAATTAATAGGATATATATTTTCTAAAACATCCTAATCATATTCATTAATCCGCTCATTCTTTCTCCTCTTTGATTATTGTTGAAGGAGCATCAATAAGGTCAAATTAGGAAAAAATTGACAAACATAGAAAATATATTCCCTCAGGTCCTATGCACTACAAACAGTATAATAAGTGAAAGTGGAGCTAAATCACCAAGAGGGGGGTGAATTGGGGATTTTGAAAATCTTTTCAGAATAGCTTTGTTTTTGAACACTAAAACAGAGATGAGCTAAGATGAGAGTAGAAGAGCAAGACACAAGGATTTATACTTGGTTTGGTCCAATCTCTTGACCTACGTCCAAATCCCGGACTCTCTCCGGGTTTTTCACTATTTCAAAAGATTACACACTCGTACTCAAGAGTAATTCTCTCACTAGAACTTACTCCCCCTTACAAGTTGTAATCAATGAACCCAATCACCAAGTCCCCGACTTGTGATTCCTTACAATAAATGCTTTACAAGAATGAAACTCTCTCTAAGAGTGTATTATGATAAACACTGAAGCTTTGTATCAAAAGTCACTTTCACACAGAAGAACTAGAGAGTAGTTGAGAGCTTTGAATGATTTTCGTTTTTCAGCAGATGTGTGTATTAGGAAACTTGAATGCTACTCTATTTATGCTCAGAGATCATTTAATGACCGTTGCCAACTTCATATATCCGTTGAGGGATTATTCTAGTCATTGGAGGCAATGCGGGTTTTCTCTCACTAGTCTTCATTTAATCCAAATTTGTGTAGGAGGTCGAGTTGATTTCGCATACAAATCAATCCATTGGTGTAGCGTGAAGTGGAAGTGAAGAACATTCTTTAATGCTTTGCAAGCGTGTACGAGATGGATTACCGAGTATGCAACTTTTCCGGTTGAAGCATTTAATGTTCGACATGCTTTTTGCTTTTCCACTAAATCTTCATTTAATCTTGTTTAAGCAAGATGAAACTTACTAACAAAGTGGTTAAACATAGCGGGAATATGCAAGAATGATAATAGAAAGTATTAGGATCAATCAAGAAGGATTCACAGATTCGCCAGATTTGAATTTTAAACTCTGTAATTAAAACTCGAGTTTTGATTTCAAAACTCGAGTTTTGGACTTTGATGAGTAAAATTGATTTAAGTCCAAAACATCAAAACTGGAGGTTTATTTGCAAAACTGGAGGTTTTCAAAACGTTGAAGTGTATCAAACTTTCTCGTCGGCCAAAACTCGAGTTTTGATATCAAAACTCGAGTTTTCATTTAAACATGAAAACTTGGGTAAATTTGCGCCAAGACAAAACTGGAGGTTTTAGAAGAAACGCGCTTTTCAAGACTCGGAAAATTCAAAGACTTTCTCAAATCAAAACTCGAGTTTTCACTTTACTTGTGAAAACATTGTTAAAAACCAAAAACTCGGAGTTTTCATGGAAAACTGGAGGTTTTGGAAGCGAAAAATCCAAGAACTTTCGTCGATCAAAACTCGAGTTTTGAAATCAAAACTCGAGTTTTCACTCTACCGTGAAAACATTGTCCAAAACCAAAACTCGGAGTTTTATTGAGAAACTGGAGGTTTTGAAAATGTGCCAAAGACGAAAGCTTTCTCGCCAACTCAAAACTCGAGTTTTCACTTGTTGGTGAAAACTTGGAATATTTCAAGTTAATTTGAAAACTCAAGGTTTTAGCCAAAACTGGAGGTTTTCAAAATCTCAAAATGTAGGAGACTTTCTGTCAAGTCAAAACTCGAGTTTTAAATGAAAAATCGGAGTTTTGACTTTCTCAAAAATATTGAGAAGTCTCGTGTAGTTAAAACTTGAGTTTTGAAAGAAAACTGGCGGTTTTGCTTTGATCGAGAATTGGTTTCTTCTTCGTAAGGTCAAAACTCGAGTTTTGAATCCAAAACTCGAGTTTTGCTTTGATAGTAAGTTTTTTTAATTTACAAAGCAAAACTTTATCCTTTGCTTACAACTTGTTGGTAATCATCAAAACCTTTAGAGAACTAACAATAAGGACCGAAAGTAGTATCTTATATTTAAGACTAATATCAACTCTCAAAATATGTCCAATATTAAAGATATGAGGAGTTAATACACAAGGCTTCTAATAGTTACAAGTCGTAGCTTTAGCCGAGTCTTTGAAATAGGAGCAGAGGAAGAGAAGTGCAACCGTGTAAAAGTAAAATTCCGATTACAGAGTAGAGAATACAACACACCTCCCCCAACATTTCAATGCACAACAAGTGCGTGTAGCTGTTGATGGTAAGAGAGATGAGAGAGAAACAGTTAACCATGGTGCATCTATGTTGGTGTGCTGATGGGGAAGAACAATTTCTGCAACATGCAAGGGGCAGGGGAGGAGATAGAGGACTTTTGTTGTTGATGGAATCTTCTTTTTTTCTTTTTCTGTTTTTTTTTTCCAGATGAGTAAACGGCTTTTAAATATGAGGCAAAATTGCACCACAAAATATTTTAGAGTATTAGATGCATATCCAAAATACCACAACCCAAGAGCAAATCAAGATTTTATTTACGAGAAAACATAGCTGGTGTGTATAGTTGGTATTGCATATAACATACTCTGAAAATGAACTGACAAGGCAACTCCAGGTACAGGAACATCATCTCATATCCTGGACTATAATAGTAATCTACTATAATGCATCATATATTTAGGAAACAGAGTGAAACATATAGCAGAATTATTTTTCAATTCTTCACCCACAGCTTACTTTTTTTTCCAAATACAAAGTAAAGGAACCAAACGTAACCCATGATAGTTGTATGATTGATATAGCCAAGCCCACTCAGAGAGATAAAATTGCAGTAGTTGCCTTCATGATCTACATCTACAACATGCCCATACTTAATGTAGCCCATGATTGTTGTACGATCTATATAGCCAGACTAAATGCATCCCTGATATTACTCACGAGCAATGAAAACGACTTGTTTTCCGACATTGCGACCTGTATAGAGGCCAACCAAAGCCGCAGGGCCATTCTCAAGGCCTTCAACTACATCTTCCACATAAACTATTTTCCCTTGTTTGATAAGAGGTAGAATGAACTCTAAGAATTTGGGATAGAGGTGATAATGATCATGGACAGTAAATCCCTGCATACGGATCCTCCCAAAAATGAGTTGTGCTAAATTTGTTATGCCTTCAGGTCGATCAAGATTATATTGTGAGATCATTCCACACACAGGTATGCGGCCATGGATTCTCATATTCAAAAGAACTGCCTCAAGTGTTTTACCCCCAACGTTCTCAAAGTAAAGGTCAATGCCTTCTGGGAAGTACCTGATATATGCAAATCCATACCTATTACTCCTTCCACTACTTTTTACAAAAAACTAAATCAAGTAGATAAAAGGTCGGTTAAAATTAGTTAAAGACAATAAATAAGTAAGAAATGTATTTTTCCCCCAAATATACCCTTGTCTATAGAGAGAGAGAGAGAGAGTCACCAATCTAGTTAGAAATGTTATAATTAATGTAGAAACATAAAACTAATTAATTAGGAGTAAAAATAGAAAAAAGTGCATTAAAATTTTAGGCATCTCCCGAGTGTAATTTATAAAAAGTACCATATCTATTCAAAAAATTGCAAGTTTGCAACTTAAAAGTTAAAAGCTCGTGGGTGTATTGGTGGAGTAATTTAAATTTCCAGGTCTGAGATAAAGTTATCAGAAACTGACCTTTTCAAGGCTGCATCCAAGTCAGGTTCTTCCTTATAGTTAAAAGCTTCATCAAATCCTAATTTATTTTTCAATAGATCGACCTAATTACAAGGGAGAAAATTCATGAGATAGGACGATCAGACGGGGAAAAAAAAAACAGATCGAGTTGCAAAAGAATTTGGGTCTATTCTTGAAAAAGAGAAGCAAGCAACTACTCTGGGCTGTGATGCATGAGATACATCACAGAATTTCACCCAGAAGGAATATCAAATTGAAAGGCAAGGCTGTTCATTGTTGAACTTTTCTCAAATATTAAAGTGAATGAACATGTAAGATAGTGCTTTTGTAATAATAGGATAAATAATGAAAAAGCATTACGAAATTAAATATTTGGAAAATCATAAAAAATTGAAAACTGCACCATTTTTTGCCATGAGATGTCAAAACTCACTTCGAGTTTTTGTATCTTTTGCTCTGTATACCTCTCTAAGTACACTTTGTATAGTTACTTCTTGAATATAGAGGGTTCAACTTGGGAATCATGTTAGTTTCAACAATTCCTGAGTATAAGAGAATAGAAACATACCTTCTCTTTACTCCCCGCGCTTCCCACGACATAACAACCTAGGTGTTTGGCAAATTGCCCGACGAGTTGACCAACTGCACCAGATGCGGCTGAGATAAAAACACGATCTTCCTTCTTGGGAGATCCTATTTCATAGAAACCAGCATATGCCGTCATTCCTGGCATACCTATGGTGAAATAAAGAAGATCGTTATTGAGGAAGGGAAATAACTAGTGGATTCATGATAACATAATAAGCATAAATAAATAAAAATACAATTCAATTATTTATTAATTAATATTAGAGGGTCCTTTTAAAGAAGGCCAAGAAAGAACTAAGTGATCTGCACAGCATTTTCTTTAGTCATAAGTGTCTTCTTTTCTCTCCTTGGAACTTGGAGGATATTTAAAAGGAGAAGAACAATGATACGAACAAGAAGGGCAATCAGGAGAAGCTATGTACTAAAAAGCACAAACATGGAAGCTGGATAAGATTCAATCTTCAGAAAAATGTATGCTCAAAAAGAAACAGGAGCATAACAAAATCATATAAAGTAAATAGAGGCCATATTAGGATACAGTTGTATTGGGAAAATTAAATTATTTGCCTACCAGTTTCTTATAAAAATAAAAAGAACATGAAAAAAAGCACCAAAACCAACATTCCAAATCAATAAAATGCATAATAATGACAACAATCATTGCACAAATTAGTGGGAAAAGTTTCATCAGTATTTGGTGCCTTCTAGAAGAAATACGAGACAAAGAAACCATTTATCACATGAAAACTTCATAAGTTAGGATTCCAAGTGATGCACAGATCGAGAAATAAATTGAAATTCTTTAATATACATACCAAGAATTCCAGTATAATAGGAAAGTGGGACATCGGTGTTCTCAATTTTGAAATGTATTTGAGTTGAGGGGACCAAGCTGTACTCCTCCCATATAACATATCCCCAAACTAAATCACCTTTTTTATAATCAGGGTGTCCAGATTCAACAACTTTAGCCACACCATATCCATGTATTGGCTGCAATCATTCAACACAACTGTCAGTAGCTGCACACTTATATACTCTACATCTAAGCAATTTCATTGTCATACATTCTGATTTCAATTTAAATTTGATTAAACAGAGACCATAAGCTTTATAGGGTCGCCAGAATCATGAACCACTTCAAAATATCTGATTCTTCAGCCTGACCTTATTTGATGAGATGCTAGTTGAAGCTTAAACAAAGGGATTTCAAGTATTCCTTTCTTCTAAGAAGCCTCAATAAGTATATATAGTTTTAATCAGTTGCTCGTTTAATTATATACTCTTTTTTGTTTTATTTTGGTATTGAATTCCGGTCTGGTTAGCTTTTGGATACCTCAATAAATTAACCTCCCTCGACCAAATAAAATTGACCCAAAAAATCTGCATGGTTAGGATCTTTTCTTAAACTCGATAAATCGCTTGGGCTTTAAGTAGTAGCACCTAAGCAAGTTACACTAAACTACCTTCAAGATTGGTTAAATCACATGTGGTGTCCCTCTTGTTTGACTTGCAATTACAATCGACAGAATTTACGATTTCTCTGAAACTCAAAATTACTTAAATTGTGAGAAGTTTCTTAAATATACATCAAGTTGTCAACAGGGCAGGGCTTAGTATAATTTTTAAAAGCAAACAAATGATGAGATAAAATCTGGTCAAACCTAAGATTATACTAATGTATTCTATACCAATACTAGAAGAATGACAATTGTATCAGAACAAAGAGACAGGTTATATATAGCCTATTTTGACATTTTTTATTTCTCCAATTCAACCAAGATTTACTACATCAGTCCACAAATAAAAAACAGAGAGAGGAACTATTACAAAGATTACTCGCTCATCCCAGTAGCTTTTATGCAGAAAACAAAACTTTCAAGCAGATTCAGAACATATACCAACTTGAGGAATTTGAAGCACAAATTAGATATAGCACCAGAATTCATCAACTGGTTTCTAAAAATCAATTCCCGCTTGACAAAGCAACGGAAACCTAAGAACAGTAAAAGAGTGAACTGTATATAACAAGACTTACAGCGCCAAGAGTATAAGCACCAAATTTGGAAACATCTGTTTTGCTCATCATGATTCGCTGGTAGGGATCACAGGATAGGTAGAGATTCTTGAGCAGAATCTGATTCGAACCTTCTGGAACCTTCAATTCGATTGAACCTTCAACCAATTGAAAGTTGGATTCCTTGGGGTGCCCAGACACATACTCCTTTAGAACCACTTGCTTGTTCTTCACTCCCACCATTTTTTCTTGCTGAGACGAAATCTCCCTCTGAAGACCTAGCTAGGTATTTGGGCAAAAAGAAATGAATATATAGGGAAGATGACAACAGCAGGATTATTGGGTAAGCAATGACGATTGAACCAAAAGAAAGGATCAGTTTTCCAGAATCACTGTTGAAGTGGACATTAGCGTCAATATCAAATATGACAAAAGTTGAGGGGTGCTGGAATCTTCACGATCCTTCTCCCACAGCTATAATGCCATCAAATACATCACAATGGCACATCATTCATCTCCAACGCTTAATTGGGTTTCCTGATTTTACATCCCATTCATAATTCATCTCCAACGCTTAATTGTACTGTTTGTTTGCCGTATAAATACTTCACATTATAATCATTCACTAAGAGCTCCCTCCTCTCAACTCAAACAGTTTTATAATGACCTGTTTCATTTTAGTCCTTCAAAGTCTCATACACATTTAAATATTTTAATTCAAATGTTGATTCCAAAAAATGTTTAAAAAACCAAGCCGGATGGGACGGTGGCTGGACTTGGTGGTGGCTCAGACGGAGCTGAAAGCCATTTTTTTACTAGGTTAGATTGAGCCGGAAATTAGCCAATTTTGAGCCGGAACCAGGATTTTTTTTTTCCCTACATGATTTACAGTTTACAAAATAAATATGGGGAGAGTTTTATCTCATTTTAAGCAAACATGATTTTCAAACCTCAACTCAGGCAAGCAGTTACACCTTCCTTGTCTTACTTCGTCTATGGCTTCCCGCAACTCACCTACTCCTCCCTTTGTGTCACATTTGGGTTTTTACTTGTAACTGATGGATAAAAGAGTGAGATCATACGTTTTGACAGCTCGAAGTAGATGGTGAAAATTAAATATTGCTTTTAATTAAAATTAAAAATCAAAACCAGTACAAGATAGAAAAACAAGAGAGAATTTGTATAATACTGACGCATTGCATAATGCACAGTGTGTACCTCTCATATATAGGCAGCAATACAAGAATCAAGAGGAATATTACAGTTACACAAATATTGACAGAGCCTATGATACTATGACACGTATTACACAGGTATCCTAAAGATATGCTTCAGGATTTACAATATGTGCATACTAACAAAATATTGGGACTACAGTATATACAGGAACCACATTACTAATTATACAACGCTAATCATACAATACTAATTGTTTCTTCTAATACCATTCAATGGTTTCCTTCTTCTGCCAACGAACCAGGGGACAAAGTCATAAAACAAAGGGATTTTTTTTTTTTTTTTTTGAAAATTGCACATAGGTCTTAAGTAAGAAAAATATGATAAAATGATCTTTTAAAATATTAAATTTGGGGTAAAGTCTCATGGGACTTTTTTGTAATATATTACAAATGTCAAAAGAGACAAATAACCTTAATGAAATTGGAAAAAAGGAGAGGTTTGATATTCCCTTATTTGCTCTTCTCTCTCCCTATACTCGTCCTCTCATCTCCAATCGTTGAAGTCATCGGCCAATAGAAGTTGTCATCATGAGCGTCGGTGTTTGTAGTTCCTCTCTGGCAATGTCAAACCCCTTAATATTTCGACATTTATCAAAGTAATGACCCATAGCTCAGCAGGTGAACAAAAAAAATATAAACATAATGATATAAAGTACTTGCTTACATAATAGGAATCCCCACAGGGTTTATACATAATATTTTCAAATCCCAAAATAGTTTTTTATGTAGCTATAGATAACCAAGGACCATACTTGAACAGGTCTGGAACCTTCAATTTTTGGTATCAACCGCCTTACCTGAGAGCAGCAACTGCTATGCTGACCACATCTGAAATTTGTGGAAATGGCTTAGATTCATACAAATCTCAATAGTAACAGTTAATCAATCACATAGAATGCATACACTGAATATGGTAGTCAACCATCAAACATACATACAACACATTCAACATTCAGAGATAAACATGATATGCAGCATTGACTACAATCATAGGACTCACTGATCATTTCCCACAGCAGTAGGTATTTAACTGGGCTCTGCCCTTCTCATCTAAATGCTTAATAGAGTTTGCAACCCAAGGACCTACCAGTCCTTTAGGCCCTACTGCCTGTTTCATGTTCATAAGACAGATAACACAATGGTTCACACATGCATATAAAAGCATACATAAAATGTGAGAGAAAAGTTACTACCTAGTGGTCTTTCCAATTCTTGAACTAGTTTCTAGTCCTTTGGTTGTCCAGGGAAAATATCGAATCCTATAATTACATAGTCGCAGATTGCGAGTTATTACTTATCCAAATTCTTCATTATCTCAAGATACTAGAGATTGTTATCTTTACCCTTGGTCATCCATCTTATTACAATTTGC
Organism: Acacia melanoxylon; assembly: GCA_019022615.1. Classification (NCBI taxonomy): domain Eukaryota; kingdom Viridiplantae; phylum Streptophyta; class Magnoliopsida; order Fabales; family Fabaceae; genus Acacia; species Acacia melanoxylon. Next base: position 3,189,035 of record JAFJYJ010000071.1, on the reverse strand, counting down.
CCAAGTGTTTGACCATATCTCTACCCTTGGATTTCACTCTTATTACAATTCAACCCAAGTGATAAAACTTATGTCTACCCTTGCCAACCACACCTATTTACCATTCAAGCCATTATCACATTTTCACATAGCAACCTACACTGCCAGATTTTTCACTTATCTTTAAAAAATCATAACTAAATCTTCAAAAGTCTAATTGAGGTAGTTCCAAAGACTATATGAAACCTATTAAGTCAAGTTGTAAGGAAAAATATTTCCCTTAGCTAATTGGATGCAAAACATTCTAGAATTACAATTCAGTGTACATTGCCTAAAAAACATGCTAGTTTTACATGGCCAACTTCAAAAATGCACAACTTGTAGTACACAGATCCAGTTGACTTATATGACCTATCAAATTAAAGCTTAACAAGTATAATTTTATTATGGAAAATATCATGGCCATTGGACAAAATTATATTACCCAAAAACACAACACCTTTAGACAACCAGGCATAGAACCCTTATTGGCAGCAAATTCCAGTTTTTGAATTTCAAAACCATTCTTTCTAAAATCATACCAACAACCTATTCCTACAAAATTTTACCCAAGGAATCCATTGGAGACCTCAAAAATAGTAAAATCATACTTCTACTTCATGCCCTGTTCTGACTGAAAATTCACATCCAAAGCAACAATCATCAAGTTTACAATTTTACCACCTGATAAACATAGAATCATCATTATACACCATAAATTACCTTTTATATCATCATATCAAAATGAAACCCTAATAGTATCATGACAAATTAAATAAGGTTAGCACACAAAATCCACAATTTTCAACTAAACCACAAAATATGGGGTTCAAATTGAAGCTTATACTCACCTCTTACACTTTCTTGTGCTTTTTTCTTGTTTCTCCTACCTTTGCACTTTGTAGACAACACAAAACACCTCTATTTAAGAATATAAAACCATAGAAAGGAAACTCTTAGTGAGATGAACGACTTTTATGAAGGCCTCAAGAGCTGGAGAGGTGATTTGGATGGTAAAAATTGAGCAAGAGCATTTACCTTGCTTCATTTCTCTTCCTTTTGCTCCTTTCTCTTTCCATTTTCTCTTTCCTTCTATTTTCTCTCTTTTTTTCTTCACTTGAACAACTCTTTGAAGTGTGAGAGAGTGTGTGGTATTGTTTTAATATTAATATCCATCCTTCTTGAATGCTTGGCCAAAATAGGGGTCTTGGAAGGACTGAATGAGTTTTAATCTCATGTAATTAAGTCTTGCGTTAACACATGTGCAAGTGATTACATCTCATGATGCCAAGTGTACTTGAAGCATTTTCTTTCCCTTTTCTATCTCATATTAGGCGCCATTTTATGTCAGGAAAAAGGAGGCCCAATGAATTCCCCTGACTCCCAAGTTCGATGTTCAGAAAAGTCAAATACCCGATTGAATTGGTGTAACATCCCAATTTTTATTAAGGTAATTAAATATTTTAGGATATGATTTATTATATAATTTGAGGTGTAGAAAATACTTAGAAATATAAAGTGAGAGTTAAGGAAAATATTGTAAGTTTATTTGTTGAACATTATGGGATTTTATCTAGACTATAATAATACTAATAGGTAAATGTCCATTGTTGCTTGCATATTTTGAAGTGGGACCCTTAGTTGCATGGAAGGTGTTGGACGTGCACATGGTATGGGTGCTTGTTGGATTGAAGAGGAAATTATGTGGAGGACCCACCAATTAAATAAAAGATTTTATATGTAATGGGATAGAAATTGGTGATACATGGGAAGAGTTGTTGGCGTGGTGAGGAGTCCGGAATTTGGCATTGGAATTGGGTTTATAAATATATATATAAAAGGCAGAATGCAATTAAAAATCCAATGCAAAATATATATATATATATATATATATATATATATGTGTGTGTGTGTGCGTGGGGGAGGAGGTTTATGTGTGTGAAAAGAATAATAGTGTTATGAGCAAAAAAGAAAAGAATAATAGTGCACCCTCCAAGTCAAAACGCATAGATAAAGGAAGTGAGAAAGTAGGAAAATATATTATATTATGTATATAATAGGTAATGGGAGGCAAGACGTGTTTGCTTTTGTGTAAGAATAGGTAGATATATTTTAATAGTTAGTAGGAGGTACAGAGAGGGAGGGAGCACTTTATTGATTTTGGGTTTTCATGTCAGAGGTGTTAGTATCATGGCTTTTTTTTCAATTTGCCCTTTTTAAAATAACTATTTAACAAAATGCCCTTGTTTGGAAACTATTTAAGCATTTGCCCCTGTTTAGTCGACTAATGCCCCGTTTAGTCGACTAAATCACGGCAAACAATTTTTTGAACATCCTCAAGCGATTTAGTCGACTAAACATAAGTGTTTAGTCGACTAAATCGCTTGGGGAATTTTTTTGAACATCCTCATGATTTAGTCGACTAAACATAAGTGTTTAGTCGACTAAATCGTGGGGGGGATTTTTTTAAACATCCACGCGATTTAGTCGACTAAACACTTATGTTTAGTCGACTAAATCAAGACAAAAGCCTTTAAAAATCTGACCCACGCGATTTAGTCGACTAAACACTTAGGTTTAGTCGACTAAATCAGTCCAGAGACGTTTTTTAAAAGCCCCAAACGCACATTCAAAACCCTAATCGACTATAGGAGCCGCATACACCTCTCCTCCTCTGTTTTTTTCACTCAAACCTTGCTGAATCCATTGGTGGGTAGCGAAGGAAGCTTGATTCTAGTTTCATTTGTGTCGTATTCGGTATGTTTTCATCTCCATTGCGAATCTCCACCGTTGTTCTTGCGTTTTTTGAACCCCATTTGCGTTTTTCATTTTGTGCTTTCATTTGGTGATTTTCTTGTGTATCTTTGATTGATTTGTGTATGTTTGTTATATTCTCATCTCGATTTCGAATTTCCGTTGTTCTTCTTGCGTTTCCGCCGTTCTTCTTGTGTTTATGCGAACCCCCATTTGCGTTTTTTCATTTTGTGCTTTCATTTGGTGATTTTCTTGTGTATCTTTGATTGATTTGTGTATGTTTGTTATATTCTCATCTCGATTTCGAATTTCCGTTGTTCTTCTTGCGTTTCCGCCGTTCTTCTTGTGTTTATGCGAACCCCCATTTGCGTTTTTGCCTTTTGTGGTTTGATTGGGTGATTTTGTTATGTATGTTTGATTGATTTGAGTATTTACTTATGATTTATGGATAAAAATGAGGAATGTACATGTGAAAGTGGAAATATTTACATCGAGTTGATAATTTTTTTAATTTTGGACGAATTTCACTTCGTTTTTCATCAATTTATTTCTTGTTGGTTGTGTTTATTTGTTAAAATGCTGAATGTTTGTTGTTTATAATGATGAATGTTTGTTTATGTTGATTTTGTGTAAGTTTGTTGTTTATTTCTTGTTGTGGTTGATTTTGTTGTTTATGTTGATTGGGTGATTTAATTGTTTATGTTGATTGGGTGATTTTGTTGTTTATGTTGATTTGGTTGTTTACGTTAGATGTTTATAGTCGTTTGTTTATGATTAATGTTTTTCGAATAACCTATAATGTCCATTTGTAGGTTGTTGTTGCCATCATGCGTCGTAGACAAGCTCCTTCTAACACCGACAATGAGCGTGGGAGCGGATTAAGCAACGAGCGAACCGCGGGGCATCCTCCTCTAGGGCACATCAAGAAGAGCTGAGCCGTTGTGGATCTTCCTTTCGGTTATCTATTCAATAACAATGTACAAGAGCATGAGCGATTCATGGAGAAATTTGCCACCAGACCCATCATCAAGCCAAAGTCATTAGATTTCGGATTCTTTGCGAATGAGGGATTTGCTGACTGCTCGAGGGTTGAGACTCCACCCAATCCATTTCATTTTGTATCCTTGTAGACTTTGGTCTTCCCTGTGTACGTGCCAAACTTGCATTCGGGATAACTGTAGGGCCATCACCTTGTTGAATCAACAATTCATTGCCTATAGGGTACCAATGTGCAGCATATACCTGACTTATGTATGGCATAGTGAATACCGGGTCAACAAAATCATAATGGTTTAAATTTTCCATCTTGCATACTTTTGCTAATACATGGCTGCGGGGATACCTTCTTGCCGTGAACCTCCCACATTGAAATTTTCGATTGATCAAGTCAACCCTCACTATGTCACCTAGGCGTCATGTGTAGATTGGTTGTGTGCGTCCTCAACCTCAAATAACTGTAAATTTAAATCGTCATAGAGTCGCACGCGGTACGTGATCACAAATGATCCATTTTCTCGTATGGCTTCTTCAACCTTTTTTGACACTATCCTACCCGCAGCCTACATGTTTGTTAATCTCAACACGCCTCGTGACGAAATATTCGACAAGTCTCGCTACAAGTCATCTTCACCAATGCCGTTATCGGCGACACGGCACCCCGAGGACCTTGTTGACACACTCGGCTAGGTTAGTGGTCATGTGACCGAACCTCCGTCCATCTTCATCATAGGACCTACACCATTTCCCCTTTGGAAGTCGATCAAACCAGGACGCAACCTGTGGATGTGCTTCAATAAATTCTTGAAACCGAATGTCAAATAGGATCTTTGAACTCATGTACCCTGCATAGACATTTTCGATTGTAAACTCATAACAATGGAAACAAGTAAATGATTACAAATATGTGCAAGAAGTACTTAAAATGTGAAATTGCATACCTAGTTTCATAACCTGTTTTCTTCAATTGTATATCCTTAAACTTAGTATTAAAGTTGCTCCCGACATGACGTAGGCAATACACATGATAGGCGTATGGAGGCCGCCAATTACGATGATCTTTAACCGCCTTTATGATACGGCGTGACGATCGATATCAAACAAATACCCCCGCCTCTGCGTCACATGATCACGTATGAGACAAAGAAACCACCACCAATCATCATACTTCTCACCAGGGAGGAACAACAAAAAAGGCAATGGGCGGGACCTTCCCATCCCCATCCCGTGAAGTCGCAATCAAAAGAGTACCTTTGTATTTTCCGTACAAGTGGGTGCCATCAACTTGTAGTATGGGCTTACGTATTTAAAGGCTTCAATGGTCTGGTTAAATGTCCAAAAACCCTACGAAAGACGCGTAAGTGAACATAAAAACGACGATGGTCGGAACATTCATCTCGTATCAAGCTCGAAAAAAGAACCCACGTTACACTGCGTCATGTATGTCAACCAATTGGGCAAGAATGCATATGATTCCTCCCAATCACCAAATAACTTCACAATGGCCTTCATTTTCGCCTTCCAAGCCTTCATGTATGTTACATTATATCCATACGTACGTTGTATCCTCTCTTGTATCAAAGACCGGTTTTAAAGCTGGATCTTCTCTTAACATACCTAATGACAACAAAGCAAATTATACACGTACTGTCAATAACTAAACCGAATGTAACTAAAAAACAAATGGAAAACTTACTGATAATGGATGCACATATAACATCTGAATCTAGCATCTATGATCCCGGTGAGATTCTCGGTTTAGGCGGTGTGCTCTTGACCCCACTTACGCACCACCCAACAATTTCCATTCTTGGGGAAAATTGCCCTCATATACCAGGGACAACCGTCGCATGGTTTCGACACCGCATCACAAACCTATTCTCATCGCTTTTTGCAACTTTGGTCAGTACGATGAGACTTCATGCAATATAATTTCACGGCATGTTGCATTTCAGACTTAGAATGAAACTCCTGATACAGATATAATGGATCACCTAAATGCCAACCACCTTGCCCCTCATCATCACCATACAACATGTCTATGTCATCATCACAAGATGCCCAATTAATGGAGGAATAGTGTGGGCTTTCGTTCCAAAATGGCTCACTCTCGGGCCCTACATTTGTCAAGATGTTTTCTTTGTCGAACCACCAAATAAAAAATTCAAATACAAACACAAATACAAGTTTACTAACTTACCACTTCTAATTGGGTCAATACGAATTGGTGGCATTGTTGCGATACTCGAGTTTGCGGGTTCGTGTGGGCATCAAAATCACCCTCTACATCGATTAGCATGTCACCTAGTGAAATAAACCTCTCAAAATCGTCCACTTCATCGCTATGCATATTCTCATATTCCTCATCCTCCTCTTCCTCTTCATCCGTCAATGTTACCCGACTTAAGACTTGTGGAGGAGCGAGATACACGGGCAGTGTCTTCTTCTTGACCAAAATATTGTGCGAGATCTTGTATGCATGGGTATAGATGATGATTCACCGATTCAAGCTCAACATATATCTCAATAAAATTTTGTGCTCTCCGATTAGCAAATGCATCTATGACACATTCTACGTCTTCATCATCACATACATCGTTACTAATGTAGTACACACTATCCTTACCCACTATAGTCTCCACTTTGGCAATTAACCGATGAATACCTTGTCTTCCATGTAGCCCCAATTTTTGATAAATTCTTTCTTTGAGCTCGTTGTATGTAGTGCCCCGTTTGATTTTCATCATCTTCGTGTTTCCTTCAAATTGAACACCATCGGGACCTACAAAATGCCTTCCACTATAGTAGATTACGAGAATACGTGTGTGTTTGGACTTGAACTCATCCTTCACACAAGAATTTGGGAGCTGAAAAACGAAGGGTTTCAAAGGTTACAAACAAAAACAAAAGCTTAACAAAGTGAAACTACAAAGATTACACAACAATCATACCTTCAACTAGGTGGAATCGTATTAAACCTTGATGGGACGCACTAAAACTGAGAAAAGAGAGAGTATTGGAAGGGGAAAGGGCTCCTATAGTCGATTAGGGTTTTGAATGTGCGTTTGGGGCTTTTAAAAAACGCCTCTGGACTGATTTAGTCGACTAAACACTTATGTTTAGTCGACTAAATCGCGTGAGTCGATTTTTAAAGGCTTGTTTGATTTAGTCGACTAAACATAAGTGTTTAGTCGACTAAATCGCGTGGATGTTCAAAAAAAAAATTCCCCCCCGCGATTTAGTCGACTAAACACTAATGTTTAGTCGACTAAATCGCGGGGATGTTCAAAAAAAATTGTTTGCCCGTGATTTAGTCGACTAAACAGGGGCATTAGTCGACTAAACAGGGGCAAATGCTTAAATAGTTTCCAAACAAGGGCATTTTGTTAAATAGTTATTTTAAAAAGGGCAAATTGAAAAAAAAGCCTAGTATCATAGTATGCGTGGAGGTTTAAATGATTCTATTTAAAATAATATATATATATATATATATATATAAATATAATGGGCCAAGTCTCAGAGGGAATCCGGATGAGCACGAGCGTGAGGTGTGAAAAGGATGGATACACACCCACCGAACTAGTGCATGAGGTTCTCATATATTTTATTTATAGTGGGCTACCCATTTCAAGAACTTTGTGGGCATGAAAAACATAAATACACACCCACCAAAAATTAGTAGCAGGAGCGTGGGCTTGCAGGAGATGTAATAGCAATAAAATATACCCACAAACCACACAGATCATGCGACAAAACTATGAGCCCATTTTAGTTGTTGGCTCGTTTGCAAAGTTTGGCCTCTTTTTTGGAGCTCGTAGGCATTCTTTCAAATTTGTGTCACTACTATTCCGGATATAAGGCAAGCCTATCGATAATTTAGGTAACCGAACCGACTTCTTTTCAATTAAATTTCTCCACGAAAATTGTTCTTCATATTTTTCTTATTCTAATGAGGGTGTTACTTCACTGATTAGTAAAAACAAATTTTGGGTCTGACTTTTAGAATATTTCTGAGTTTTAACAATAGATGGCCATATCTATATAAAGGGTGATCAATAGATTTTAACCAATTTGAAATTATCATTTGTTACGTAAGGGTTTAAAATAAATTTTCTATTTAATAAGTTTAGTATTTATATCCTATAGGATGTCTTTACCAATTAAATTTGATATAAATAATTTATTTTAATTAACGGATGTATTATTGGAATTTTAATAGATTAAACTGTCATTTCGAATTTCTAGTACTAATTGTCATTTCGAAATTTTGGAATAATAAACTGTTCTTTTCGGCTTTTATTATTAAAAATATTTTATTGACGAATTTATATATTTTGAGTCATATAAAATTATAAGTCATGATTTTAATTATGTTTAGGCTTAAAGAATTATTGACCGTGCTCACATAAGTTAGGAAATATATTTAATTGGGATAGGATGTTGAGGAGAACCGGTGTAGGGGAAATTAGATTTTTAGGAGTTAAATTTATTTATTATTATTTGAGGTTGATTGTTATCTACATTTGTAACGTAGAGCTTTCTTGATCGGTGGTTGTGCGTACCTTGTCCCTCGAGTTAAGTTTGAGCTTGGAGTTGAGGTAACCGGGTTAATTTATTCTATATGCTTGTTTGGACCGTAAGGTTTTCTAAACCTTACTTTTATAATTACTATTTGTATGAGCTTTGAAATTTATATGTATGTTGAATATGAAATTATCTCAAATGGAAGCGTGTATTTTTCAACCAAAGATATGTATGTGGATATTTATGTTGAGTTTTTATTGTTGTGATGGTTATAGTATGTGTTTTGGAATACTGTGTATGGACTAATTAATTGTGAAAGTGTTTTTGTTATGAAATTAGTTGATATGTTGGATTTGGAAAATAATATTTATAAAATGACGTTGAAGCCCATATTAATGTTATCTTGTGGAGGACATGTTGGGTTGTGTGGAAGAGATGTGAGGGTGAAATTGTGCCCATTGGCTCTCTCATGTTCCTGGCCCGGATTTGAGTCGAGTGTTTTGGGCGTACACCTCCCTGTTACGGTATATTGGTGGTGGGTTTGTGGGAAATGTTTTGTACCCTGGACCCCTAAGTGGTAGCATGGGAGGGGACAGTATCCTTGAAGTGATAGCTAACCTTGGCCGGGTTTACTAGCACTGATGGGCTGATCCGCGTCCACGAGGAAATAAGGAGGAGCAGGATGGATGAGTGGGGATGGTTAATTGTTAGAGTTATTATGTATTAAACGTTTTACCTGTTGTTATTTTTGTGATATTTAATTATCGAAATTGTTATTATATTAATAGTAAACCTGCTTCTCTGACTTGCAATCCTTTCATGCATATTTTATAAATTAATTTTGGTTACGGGGACTTTATGTCTCACCCCGTTATTGTTAATGTTTTTCAGGCGAGACCTCTAATTTCACTAGAGGCCAAGGGAAGCAGTCAGAGGCTTAGCAGTTCTGATATTTGTAGGCCTCTTTTGGTGTTAATGTTGTTTTGATTATTATATTGCCAATCTAGGGCCCTCATGTTTTGGATCACATCTTATGTTTGGGTAACTATTTTCGTAGTGACTGTTTAACTACTGTTAGGCCAGAGGCCTTATTTTAAAAATACTCTGATGACTTTGGTGGATCCACAATTATGTTTTGTGTTGAAATTAACTTCGGTTATGTTATGATGTGGAGTTTAATATTGTGAAACTCGTGGGCTTCGTATTAATCCATTTGCTAGTTGTGCCCAGAGTTAAGAATTTTCTGTAGCGAGTTTGTGGGCGGGTCCGTGCCTGGACTCGAGTTTGTGGGCGGAATTTGTGCCTGGACTCCGTGTTTGTGGGCGAGTGTTGTGCCCTGAACCCGATATGTGTGATATTAAAAGAAAAAATTTTCTCCACTAACACTTGTTAAAGGGAATTTGTAAAACAATCATGATTAATTGTTTTTGTGAGGAAAGGGTCTTTTCAATTGGAGACCAGTGAATTCCCCGGAATCAAACACTAGGTAGCGTGTTCTAGAGATACCAACACAAAAGTGATCTTATACTTTGTCATGGTGAGAAGACGCTTGTCATATCCCTATGGAATCAATACAAGTTGGGTCATCATTAGCTATCATGACCTACTTTATTGGTGCTTATTCGGGATTCAACTCGGGTTTTACTCAGGATTGAGGCACACAGACTGAGGCCCACCAAATGACGTCTGGTTAGAGAGTGTGTGTAGACCCCCAAATGGTGCCACATACCAGTGTCTTTTCAAAAAACGCAGGGTACACATGTCTGCCCTGGAAATGCCATGTGCACACACGTACCGACACATTTTACTCGACCAATCATCTCATACCTCATGACGTAGCTGGGTGGCATCTTTCTACCAACCTAATGGCATCATATATGATCATGTGCCCTTTTGCACCGACACTTTAATCCTACTACCTACGCATACTAGGCTCTATACACGATAGGGCTGAATCACATAGTCCTTGAGAGTCTTTCTATCTCTCAACATTCTTGGGACTCTTCCCGAACTGGGCGTAGTCTTTTGCCTGATACATGCTTATCTTCAAGTCTCTTGGCCCGTAATTCAGGATATTACTAGTGAGGTTCGATGGCCTCCGCCTAAGTAAATCTTACCTCTTCTCTTTACTGATAGTCGTTTCTCTTATCCTTGATCCTTGAAGTCGTTGACCAACGGAAGCTGTCATCATGAGCGTCGTTGTTTGTGGTTTCTCATCGACAAGATTCAGTGACCTCCACCAAGTAAATCTTCCCAGTACCCAACATCGTCACCCCACCTTATTGCTAGTATGAAGCAATTTTCTTCTCTCCACAGAAAGCCCTAAACCTTATCTAGCCTCTTTGGAATAATGAAAGTATTGGCCGCCCAACCCATTTAGTTGGAGGTAATCGGCCCTTAATCCTCTTTAGAACATGTTTATTTATTGATTTTGATAATAAGACCGGGTTAAACATTCTGATATCCCTGTTTAGAATGAGCATGCAAGGTTGGAAATAAAGTTTTTTTTTTTTGGAACTTGTGAGGAATGAGATAGTGTTATTTAGAAAAGCTATGCATGTTTGAGTGTTGCATTAGTAGTGTGTATTGTACAACAGTAGGTGAACATAAATGGGAAATGGCATACCACACACTTGGCATTTACTTGTGTATTAGTTGTCGATTTGTTTTGCATATTTGTGACTGATATGGTTTATGTTTTTCCCCCAAAGAAATTGCTTCTTCCAAATGCTTCAAGAGTACAGACATAGTTGTTTAAGAATGAGGACATAACTGAGAAGGAAGTTACATGGACAAAAGTGCATGTACAATTGGACACGTGAGTTTACTTCGTAGTTTTGGTTAATTTTATTACATCATCAGCTGCCTAATTTGGTTATTGATTTGAGTACAATTATATTTATAGAGACTTTTGTGGGGTGCATGTATTGTCCTGGTTATAGATGTGGGATGGAACTGACCAAGGTCATCATGATTACACCATGCCTTACTATTCGATGGAAGAACTCAATGAAATTAAGGTTGGGTTCTTTTGATAACTTGTGACTCATCCTAATAACATACATGAAGACAAAGTTGTGTCTTTGTTGCAAGAGAACCGTTAGAGAAAGAAAACCAAATAGGCCGATAAGTTGGATTGTAAATAGGATTAGTGGTAAAGTAAGATCAAGTACAGATAGATTGTAACAATAACATGTTTTTTTGTAATGATCAAGTACATACTAATTGTACTATTGGCATGTTTTTTGTAATGACCAAGTACAGAGTGATTGCATTGATGACATATTTTTTAAAAAATTATTAAGCAAAGCCTGATTGTATTGACTAGAGCAAGGGATTGCACTAACAACTCCTGGGCAGGCATTAATAAGTCCATGAGCATCCATTGACAAGTCCATGTGACTGTGTTGACAAGTCTTTGAGCATCCATTGACAAGTTCATGTGCTTGTGTTGACAAGTCTATGGGCACGCGTCAACAAGTCTATGGGCGTCCATTGACAAGTTCATGTGCCTGTATTGACAAGTCCATAGGCATGTATCGACAAGTCCTTTGGCGTCTATTAACAAGTCCAAATAATATGTCCACCTAATTAATATTATATTACAATAACATAAGAACTCTATAAATATGTTCATAACCTAAATGTACTTTCATCACAACATTTTGACTTAGCTAAATATATATTAACAAGTGCAGGGCATTGCACTGACATGTCAATGGGCGTCCATTAACAAGTTTATGTGTGTCTACTAACAAGTTCATGTCCAAACATTGACAACTAAAATCACATAAGAATACAAAATTTCATAAATGAACCTTGGATACAATACCCTATTATATCCAACCTTCATTTACATATGTAAATGTATCTACAAGATGCTAATTACAAATTCAAAGACTATCCACAAAAATCATATGGTCTGGATTTCTATCTAATGACATTTACCAAAAAAAAAAAATAGTATGAGATGAATTTTCTAAACACAAAAGACCCAAGCCACCATCATTGATAAGCTTAGATTAGGATTCTTGCAAGTCTTGACAGTGTGGCCAGCATCATTACACGTGCCACAATGATAAACTCGTTTGTCTTGAAACTCAGATTCAATCCTTCCTTTCTTTGTCCTTCCTGGAGGCCTTATAGTGATTGGTGGCCATAACAAAGTTTGTGTCATCTTCTGTGTCACTGTAAGGGCTTTAGGACGTTTTGTTATAGGTCTCATGGGAGTTGCATATAACTTTTCTTGGGTGGACAATTTGTAGCAATTATCGACATATGAGTATACACTACGATGAACTAACTGAAGATGGAATATCACCTAGAGGGGGGTGAATAGGTGATCTAAAAAAATTTTCGCAAAATGCAGAGGAACACAAGTAAGACACAAAGAGAGAAGAGAAAATGGACACATAGCAATTTATACTGGTTCGGTCTAATACTTCGACCTACATCCAGTCCCCAAGCACACCTTGGGATTTCACTAACTCTTCAAATATGTATACAATTACACCCTCTGTAACTTAGGATGATCTTTTCACTCGGACTCACTCCCCCTTACAAGTTGTAATGTTACACCCACACTTAAGGTTCCACAACCTTAAGATTTTACAACTAAACAGGTAATCAAATGGTGTTTAAACTCCTCACTGAGTTGATATTGATGAACACTGAAGTACACACAAAAATATCCAAAGATATTAGCTTAGTTAATGAAACAGTAAGTTGCAATAAGTTCGAATTGAATGCACACGTTTCGGTAGGTGAAGATTTGAATGCTTCTTGCTTTTATAGATGGTAGCAATTAAAGCCCGTTGGAAGAAAGCTTAAAGAGCCGTTGAGAATAATAAATATATCTGTTGCTCTGTTTCTTCGTAATCTTCCGAGGTTGGTGAAAATACTTCGTTGACATTCTTTATTCGATTTGTCCGTTGAGACTCAGATAGAATATTGACTGGAAATATTTGAAATGCTTTGTAGTTGCTCAGAAGTTCGTATTCTACTTTCGTGCTTCATCTCTGTTTTGCATTTAATGCACCTGACACAAATTTGCTTTATGGAAATTTGATGATTAAAACATGTTAATCAAATCTGAAAGGCATTAGCAAACTGATTAAGCTTGGTTAGAAGAAGTATGAATTAATAACAATAAACAACCAAGATATAATCATTGATTTACAGATTACGACAGCAGACATGTTAAATGGTAACAGGCATTCTCGAGAATAGTTGAGCAAGTATGATAATCGAGAAGATGAGTCTCGCTGATACTCAAGAACTATGTTTATGATTCTCGGGAATTCAATGTTAGTTATGATTAGTTTTGATGATGTCTTATATAGATGCCATTATCCAGAGCAAAAAGCTTGCATACTACATTTATCTTATACCTTGACTAATTCTTATGTTTAATGTAGTTGTGAAGGTTAAACAATGAAGAATAATCAAGAGAAGAGAAGAAAGAAAGAAGAAATTGTTCAATGGAATGAGAAAATCATTATACAGGTTCTTAGATTGATTCTAGAAGTCCCCACGATGATACGGGAGTTGGAACGGCTTAAATCGAGTTAAAATAAGCAAAATCACGTTTTGGGATGACTTAACTCGAGCCGGAAGTTTACCTCGAGTTAAAATGATTGCTACAGTGATTTTCGCCTCTGGGACGATTTTCCTCTAGTCAAGAAACTTGCTACCTTGAGTCACCAGCCTCAAGTCAAGAATTCAGCTGCCTCGAGTCAGATGCACCTTCAGCATACTCTGTTTCACATTCAGCTCGGGCGACCTCTGGTAATTCGATGATATCTTCAAAACCAGAGATCGGATTGAGGTGAAACCAGTGGCATATGAAACTAGACTCCCAATGCGTCATTTGGATAAATAATTCAAGCCAAAAGGAGTTTATATGAGAGAGCTATGAATTCTACAAGTTGGCACATCAATTCACGCCACACAGCAGAGCAAGCTTCGATGTTGTGAGTGTATCTCACAAACTACAAATCGAATTGAGCTGCAATCAGTGCCATTTGAAAGTAGACTCAAAATGCGTTCCATCAAGAGTTGAATCAGCCAAAAAAAAAAGTACAAACCAAGGAGGTATGGCCTTCGAAAGTGGACACATGTGATTCTAGTATCAATTCAGCATAGCTTCGGATTTCTGGATATGGCTCACAACCAAAAGAAGTAAAACGTGCCTCAAGCCAACCAGATATGCACCTCGAGTCTAGATCCACAGAAATATCAAAAGAACTCAAAGAGGAAGAAAATTTCCTCGAGCCAGATAGGAAACCTCGAGGGTATTGAAGACAGAAAGTTAGAACAAAGGAAAGCAGTTTTTGCCTCGAGTCAGATTATCTACCTCGAGTCAAAGGCAAACAGAAAGTTAGACGTTTTGAGAAGGGTTTTTGCCTCGACTCAGAAGTTCCACCTCGAGTCAAATTGAAGACAGAAAGTTAGACGTTTTGAGAAGACGTTTTACCTCGAGTCAGAATGACAGAAATCCTGTTTTAAACACAGACTCGAGCCAAGATTAATTGTGCCTCGAGTCAAATGCTTCTGAACCTAAATGATCAATTGACGATTAAATTGAGCCTCTTCAAATGCTACCTCAAGTCTACAACCTCGAGCCAATGTATCATGTGCCTCGAGTCAAGTTGATTTCTGAAATACTCTATCACGATGAATTCACTCGAGCCTCTCCAAATGCAACCTTGAGTTGAATGCCTCGAGCCAAGTTATTATCTACCTCGAGTCAATATCATCTTTGAACTACTTCATTTGCTTAGCGTAACTCGAGCCTACAAGAATGTTGCCTCGAGTCGATTAACTCGAGCCAAGTAACCCTATGCCTCGAGTCAGTATGACAGCAACTCAGTAGCAGCAACGTCCAAATTCAGAAATCATTATTATCAACGGATTTCTACTTGCTATACTTCTCAATTATATTAATCATGTTTGTTAGCAGTTTCAGATGATTAACCGTTGTTTGAATCTTGATGAGCTGTGAAGCACCGAAACTTACAAGGAATGGAGCCGACACGATGAAGGATGCCCATAACGTCAAAAGCAACTGAATATTATTTTAAGTCATCCTCCAACCAGAAGCACGTGGAAGACAACCGTAAAGATGACCCAACCATGGAGACATTCGATTGTGGGTAAGGAGAAGGCGCATATGCTTAAACATCTTCAACGGGCAAATTCAAATACTCAAACGGACAGATTCAAATCCTTCAACGGTCTTCAAACTTCAACCAGTATAAATACCCGAAGGTTTGAATTCATCAGTAGGCAGTCGCATACACAGAGACACGAGCTTAAATCTTCAAGATGCCAATACTCTGATATTCACTTACTTACTCTCTGTTCTCAATGCTTACATAGTTTACCACAGAGAGTGAGATGATCGATTATGTACTTCAGTGTTTATTCATTCACTTCTGAGAGAGAAGATTTATTTATAAACATTCTATCTGAGAGTTGCTCAAGATTGGGTGATCTTGAGTGGGAAACACATTGTGTTGATTACAGCTTGTAAGGGGAGTGAATCCTAGTGAGAGGATTACTTCGAGTACAGAGTGTGTGATCAAGTGGTGTATTGATTATAGTTTGTAAGGGGGAGTGAATCCTAGTGAGAGGATTACTTTGAGTACAGAACGTGTAATCAAGTTGATAGAAGATAGTGGATTGAAAATCTCAAGTGGAGCTTGGGAACTGGACGTAGGTCAAGGATTGGGCCGAACCAGTATAAATATAGTTTGCATATTCTCTTCCCTAAACTCTTATATTTCCAGTATATGTTTATTTGAATATCTAACTGTTGATTTAGAAGTTGCAAAAAGATTTTCAAAGTTCCTAAGGTTTTATCAGACACCCAATTGACCCCCCCTCTTGGGTGATAGCCAGGTCTAACATTCAAAACACAGAGTGATTCACATGTGGAAGATTTTGTGCATTCTCGAGAATTGTTTTGTTCATTCTCAAGAATCAACCTTAATCTTAAACTAGAAATGTATGAGGTCAGAATGCTTTTTCGATCGTTCTCGAGAATCTCCAAATACATTCTCGAGAACTATTCTCGAGAATCACTTGAGGAAACTTTATCTCAATGTATTTTTGATGAAGCATTCGACCATTCTCGAGAATCCTTTTATTGATTCTCAAGAACCATTCTCGAGAATCACCATAGAAAGCTCTTTTGTTTTGAGATACAGACTTAGACATTCTCGAGAATTACTGATGCATTCTCGAGAACCATTCTCGTGAATCATTTGTACAGAGAGCTTTTGCGATGGTGAATTTAACTACCATTCTCAAGAATCCGTAAGCCATTCTCGAGAATTGCTTCCTGAACTCTTGAACACATATGGGTTTAAATTGAGAAACAATTTTAAGTATGTTAAACCTGATTCAAAACATTTTCAAAACTTAGGCTTTTGTTATCATCAAAACATTAGGAGCTAACATTCTCCCCCCCTTTTGATGATGACAACATAAAGAGAAGACATTTTGAAGTTTTGAAGAAAAAAAATTGAATTTGACAAAATGGCAGAGAGTAGGAACAGAAGCAATATCATAATTTCATACAGACTAGCATTAAAACTACATATAGAATCAGCAACAACAACTACTACTACAACTATTCTCCCCCTTTGTCATCATTCAAAGAGGGGGAAGGAGCAGGAGAAACTACATCAGCAGCAGCAGGGGCTGAGTCAGCGATAGGAGCTGGAGCTGAAGCAGGAACAGGCTCAACCTCAGGAGAGACTGTAGAGGTGAAAGTATGAGGCACAACAGAAGTGGAGGCAGGAGTCTTCTGAGCAAGACTGGCCGCAATGGTATCCAAAGTGGCATCAAATCCAGAAACCATCTGCTGGGTATGAAGTTGTTGTTGACCCAAATCTTCAACTTCCCTCTTGACCTCCTGATGATGTGCAAATAGTGTAGCAAAACGAGTGTCCATGTCCTTTTTGAATTCTTCCAGCTTAGATTCCATGTGAAGGTCAATGTGTGCCTTCAGATTAATCATTTTGGTAGACATGGCCTTGATCATCTCCTTGGTTAACTCCCCATAGGCATCCAAAGAGCGTAATACTGGAGCTAGAGCACTCTGAACTGCTGAGTTAATCTGAGTTTGAATTGCACTGTGCAAAAGATGGAGCGCATACGTATGTGAGTGCGCTTCGTGATGATTGGCCTTCTTCTGGTTGCTTGGATGTTGAAGGCATAGGATCTGTAGTGGACTTGGCCTGCTTTTTCCCAATAGCCTTTGTAAAGGATATCTTCATATATAACAACTGAGTTCTGCCAAACTTCTTGGGAAATATTGCTTTGTCATTGTCAAGAAGATACCAAATATTGTTGTAGCCCAGAATCCGAGAGACCAGATTAGGATAGGGAATGGTATTCTTCTTAGATATCCCAGAATTGGATAGGAAATTGGACATCTCAGAAACCACTAGCTTGCCCAGATTTCTTAGTTCCTGAGCAATGATAGAAGCTAGCAACTGATAATCTCTAGTCACAAAATGAGTGAAACTCTGTCCTTTGTTAACCAAGTTGCGGCTGTAAAGGTACCAAAGGACCCTGTAGGTATCTGGCATTTGAGAAGGCTTGAATTTTAGAGGGTTGCCATCATATCTCTGATTGGGTAGAAGGATACTAAAGCATTCATGCTCAGACAAGGTGGGAGGATCTTCAGGTGCATCAATTACACTAAGGAAGGAGTTAATGACATCAGCTGTTATCTTAAGTTGTTTTCCTCTAACATGAGTGTGCAGCACAATTTCATCATCCTCAGTCTTTTCCTCAAACATATTAAAATAGAAAACTTTCACTACTTGAGGAGAGTATGGGGTATTAATATCCAATAGGGGCATATAAGGTTTCAACCAGGGTGAGAGATCTAAATTGCAATCCTTCCTAAAATCATCCAGATTCAACCACACAGTGGGGCAAAAAGGCCTTCCCTAATATGTAAGAATAAAATTAGGATCAGATGGGATTACCAGAGAGTCTTCACAAAAACCAGGAGGGCAATCAAGGACACTATTTTGGCCAATTAGTTTTGAAGCAAATGGAGGAAGTGTTCCACTAGCAAGTGGTTGTTTTTCACGTTCAGGGTGGATGTGAGGAGGTCTCTGAATCCTGTCTTCAATCTCCTTGGACCTTCTCTTGTGAAAGTGAGGTTTAGTTTCTGCCCATGGAACCGTGGATTCAGTTGACTGGGAATGTGAATTTTTTGTGCCTTTTCCGTCAGAGTCAGAACCATTCGTCGTGACAGGAGAAACCACTAATTTGGATTGAGAGCTCTCCTTGCCTTTTGCTTCAAAACCCATGGATTGAGATAGAGAATGAGAACTTGCTTTCTCTTTCCTTTTGTCGGATGGCAGAGAATGAGTTAGGGAGCGAGTAGTAGGACGAGGAGATTCGACGATGGTTACAGATTTTGCCTTTTTCGTCAGAGTCGTCATCTTCTCAGTGGTTTGAACCTTTGGGCGATACTTGGTGCGAGGCTTCTTGGTGGGTGGTCGTTGAGGAGAATCAGATGAAGACTTAGCCATGGCGATGAGGGATTGAGACGAAACAGGAAATGGTAGATGAATTATGGTTTTGGAGAAGATGAAGTGTGTAGTGGATAAAAATGGAAGTTGAGAGCAACGAGGAGGGGTTCTCGGAAGTGAGAGAGAATGAGTGAAAGAATGAGGTTTACGAAGGGTTTTGAAAAATATTTGGATTAAAACGACATTTCCCTATGAATGAAACGACATAGCATCTGGAGATGATTCGTCATAATAACGGTCGATCATTCTCTAGAATTTTTGGTAATTCTCGAGAATTGCTTAAAGTGAGACCATTTTGTTAAGCCAACCAGACACTTCAGTTCTCGAGAATGGCTAGTAATTCTCGAGAATGACTTGAACTTTTAAGAGTATGATCATAATTCTGAGAGTGAGCTATTTAGCAGAGGGCTCTGTCTGCGACGATTCTCGAGAATGCAATGGCAATTCTCGAGAATGGTGATTTTGCATTGGACATTGATACTCAGTTAGCCCAAAAATTCCCGATATTGCTCGAGAATGGTTTTCAATTCTCGAGAATGCTTAAGGTTTTTCGATGAGACTTATTTATCAATTCTCGAGAATAAGGACATCATTCTTGAGAATCAGTAGACTCTGTAGCTTTCTGGTTTTTTTAATCTACTGAACAACCAGGAACCTGCAAAAACATCATCTAAAAGCTCTGATGCTTAAGTTAGTTTCTAATAATTAGCAAAACATAATTAATGACAAAGGAGTAACATTACTTACAATTCATTGGGATTTACCATTCCCAATTCTCTTCTAATAAAGTTGAATTGTTCCTTGGCCAAGGACTTTGTAAAAATGTCAGCAAGTTGTAAGTGCGTGGGAATGAACATCACTTTGACATCTTTCTTTTGCACATGGTCTCTGATAAAGTGATGTCTCACATCAATGTGCTTGGTTCTTGTATGTTGAACTGGATTCTTCGCCAAGCTTATTGTGCTTGTGTTATCACATATAATTGGAATCTCCTTTAGATGGATCCCCAAGTCAGATAACTGTTGCTTTAGCCAAAGGACGTGAGTACAACAACTAGAGGCAGCAACATATTCAGGTTCGGTTGAGGATACGGCTATAGTGGTTTGTTTCTTGCTGAACCATGACACTAGTGATCCACCAAGAAACTCACATTGTCCACTAGTGCTTTTTCTGTCAGTTTTGTATCCTGCATGATCTGAGTCTGATTATGCAACCAGAAATTCTTGTTGACCTTTTGGGAACCAAAGACCCAATTCCTTTGTATCCGAGAGATATCGAAAAATTCTCTTAACATGCTCAGCATGTGATCTTTAGGAGCAGATTGGAATCTTGCACACATTCCCACACTGAATTGTATGTCAGGCCGACTTGCAATTAAGTATAGTAGAGATCTGATCATTCCTCGATATTTGGTTATGTTGAAGTCCTTGCCTTTTTCTTCATCAGAATCTAAAGAGGCTGTTGAACTCATTGGAGTGTCTGCACCATTACAATGCTCCATTCCAAATTTCTTTAACAGATCACGGAGATATTTTGTTTGTGAAATAAATATTTCATCCTTCCATTGTTTGATTTGCAATCCGAGGAAGTAGTTTAGTTCGCCCATCATAGACATCTCGAACTCACCTTGCATTTTATTAGAAAAATCCCCGCACATAGATTCATTAGAAGCACCAAAAATAATATCATCAACATAAATTTGATCAATCAAAATTTCATTTAATTTGTTGCTCTTAATGAAGAGAGTTGTATCAGCTTTGCCTCTAATAAAGCCTTGATCAAGAAGGAACTTGCTTAACCGCTCATACCAAGCTCTAGGAGCTTGTTTAAGGCCATATAGTGCCTTTTTGAGACGATACACATGATCTGGATGATGATCACTTTCAAAACCAGGAGGTGGCTCAACATACACTTCTTCTTGAAAAAAACCATTTAAAAATGCATTCTTGACATCCATTTGATAGAGCTTGAATCCTTTGATGCAAGCAAAGGCTAGAAGAACTCTTAAGGCTTCCAATCTTGCCACTGGAGCATAAGTTTCTTCATAATCAATTTTTTCTTCTTGATTATAGCCTTTTGCAACCAATCTTGCCTTGTTACGGACAATGATTGTTGTTTCATCACATTTGTTCTTAAATACCCATTTAGTCCCAATGACCGGATGATCTTTAGGTCTAAGTACTAAGTCGCAAACTTGATTTCTATCGAATTGGTGCATTTCCTCTTGCATTGCGATCACCCAATCATTGTCTGAGAGGGCTTCGTCAATCTTTGAGGGTTCAATCTGAGAGATGAATGTAGAGAAGGTAACCTCATTTAAAGTACCTTTTCTGGTTCTTACCCCTTGTTTTACATCACCTATTGCTTGGTCTAAAGGATGATTCCTAATAAATCTCCAAGCTTTAGGTTGCGATTGAACAGTGTTTTCACAAACATTTTCAGAAGCAATTTCAAAAACATCTTCAGAACTTTCAAGAGAGGCAGAAGTGGTTTTTGAAAATAATTGATTTCTATAAACATTTTCCTCATCATCATCCAAAGGCTTATCAGATTTGGTTTCGCTAAATACAACATGAATAGATTCTTCAACAACAAGAGTACGAGTATTGAAAACTCTATAGGCCTTACTTCTATTAGAGTAACCGAGGAATATACCTTCATTGGATTTCGGGTCAAATTTCCCAAGGTTCTCCTTACCATTATTGTGCACAAAGCACTTGCATCCAAAAATGTGTAGATAAGCAAGATTCAGCTTTCTCCCTTTGTATAGCTCATAGGGTGTCTTCTTAAGATTCTTCCGGATGTATGCATATGTAGCAGGCAGTGCTCATTGCATCAGCCCAGAAGACTTGAGACGTTTGGTTTTTGTTTAGCATTGCCCTTGCCATCTCGGTGAGAACACGATTCTTTCTCCCAACGACACCATTTTGTTGTGGGGTCCTTGGAGCAGAGAAATTATGGTCTATCCCGGAAGCCTCACAGAATTCTTCAAATGCATGATTCTCAAATTCTCCACCATGATCAGTTCTTATTCCTAAAATACAGATACCTTTCTCGTTTTGGACCTTCTTAGCAAACACAACAAATTGATCAAATGTTTCATCTTTAGATGATAAAAATATAGTCCAACAGAATCTTGAGTAGTCATCAACAATGACCAGAGTATAGAGATTGCCACCAAGGCTTCTTACTCTCGCTGGTCCAACTAAATCCATATGAAGTAGTTGGAGCGGTCTGTTAGATGAAATCTCAATTTTTGGTTTAAACGATGACTTAGTCTGTTTGCCTTTATGACAAGCATCACAGACCATGTCATTTTTAAAACGAAGTTTAGGTAAATCGAGTACTAAGTCTTTTCTCAACAACTTATCCAGTTGGAACATGTTGACATGAGCCAGACGCTTATGCCATAGCCAACTCTCGTCTAAGTTGCTGACAAAACATTTTTCAGAATCCATTTTGGGTAATTCTAAGGTATAACAGTTTCCTTCATGAGGAGCCTTAAATAATACCTTAAGTTTATTTTTGTCGATTGGGAGATCATCTTTGTTGACAATGAGACACTCTTCTGAATCAAAGATGATCCAGTTGTTCTTGTCAGCACTCTGGCTTACACTTAGGAGGTTGTGACAGAGTCCTTCTACTAGGTATACGTCCTGGATTTGAGGTCCATTCATTGCACCAATCTCGCCAATCCCAATTATTTTCCGCATTGATTTCCTTCGAAAGTGACTTTGCCATCATCCTTTGATCTCATTACAACAAATTTATCTTGATCCCCGGTCATGTGTCTAGAGCATCCACTGTCTATATACCACTTATTGATTCTTGATGCTCTCAGTCAAACCTGCAAATCAAAAGAAATTAAGCCTTAGGTATCCATCTTTTCTTGGGCCTTTTTGGGTTAGTTCGGGCCTTAGGAACATAGGTTCCCTTAGGTATCCATTGATAATTTCCAATATGTTTATTTCTTCTTTCTTTCTTGTGAAAACAGGATGAAGTACTGTGTCCCTTTCGGTTACAGTAATTACAATGAGCAAAAGGATTTGATGCATGAACGATTTTCTGAAAATAATTCAAGTATGATTTTCCACTGGTTTTCTTTTTACCCTTCCTTTTGTCAAAAATGGGATTATATCCTATGCCTGATCTATCATTGGTAAATCTTTGGGCTTGTAAAATTACATTGAGCATTTCACTACCTCTAGTGAATTTCTCGAGCGTTTTTGTGAGGTACCCATTCTTTTTCTCTAAATTCAGGCATTCTTCGCAAATAAGATTTTCATAGGCAAGATTTTCGACTTGTTGTTTGAGAGTTATCTTCTCCTTTTTCAAGGCTATACATTCCTCAACAACTTTTTCAAATTCTAATTGTATCTCATTATACTCATCAAATAACTCATCATATGAAGGTTGTAGATCATTTACCTCTTCATCTTTTTCAGGTTGTTCTTCCTCCGCAACTAGACAAATGTTTGCTGTTTCTTTTTCTTCTTCGCTCTCTTCTTCTCAGGAGCCATCACCCCATATGGCCGATACATAGGCCTTCTTTTTGAAGTGGTTGAACTTCTTCTTTTCTTTATCATTATCTTTCAGGTGGGGTCATTCGATTTGTAATGTCCTCGGCTTCTTGCATTCATAACAGATAACTTGGTCTTTATCTTTGAATTCTCGTCATCGGAACCACCTTTCGGAACCTATTTCTGAAGCCTTGGTTCTTTCTGTAGAACTTCTTGAATCTTCTCACGAACAAGCCCATCTCATCATCGTCATCATCTTCGTCTTTATCTTCTTTTTCATTTATAGCATTAAGAGCGATATCTTTGCTCCGAGTAGTGTTGACTTCGTCCAAATTCTTCTTGAATTTCACCTTGCTTTCATATTCAGATAGGCTTCCGAATAGAGCAGCAACTAAAGCCATTGATTCTCCACGAGTCTCCTCTATTGTTGTAACTTTTGCTTCCCAATCTTTTGTTAGAACGTTGAGGATTTTTCTGACTTGAGGACCTTGATCATATGTTTTGCCCAAGGCCGCCAGTTGATTGGTAAGATGAGTGTAGCGAAGTTGAAACTCAGCAATAGTTTCTTTGATCTTCATTCGAATAAGATCATACTCAGTGGTCAGAGTACTAATCCGGTTTTCCTTAATGACGGTGGTTCCTTCATATGCTACCTCCAGAGCCTTCCACATCTCTTTCGCAGTCGACAAGTTGCATATTCGAAAGTGCTCCTTCTGACTGAGAGCACTCTGTAACATCAGGATAGCTTTACTGTTAAGAGTGATGTTTCTCTTGTCATTTTCATCAAACTCGTCTTCTGTCTTGGGGATGACGATGCCACCTTCAATCCTTGTGGGAACATAATCTCCAGTCTCTATTACTCGCCAGCGACCATATTCGATAGCTAACACAAACACTCTGAATTTTGCTTTCCATAATGAGTAATGTTCGCCATTGAAGCCTGGAGGGCGATTTATCGAAGCACCATCAGGTAATATTCCTTCCATGATCTATCTCGAGATGTTAAGCCCAACTGAGAGACCTAGCTCTGATACCAAATGAAGATGGAATATCACCTAGAGGGGGGTGAATAGGTGATCTCAAAAAAATTTCGCAAAATGCAGAGGAACACAAGTAAGACACAGAGAGAGAAGAGAAAATGGACACATAGCAATTTATACTAGTTCGGTCTAATACTTCGACCTACATCCAGTCCCCAAGCACACCTTGGGATTTCACTAACTCTTCAAATATGTATACAATTACACCCTCTGTAACTTAGGATGATCCTTTCACTCGGACTCACTCCCCCTTACAAGTTGTAATGTTACACCCACACTTAAGGTTCCACAACCTTAAGATTTGACAACTAAACAGGTAATCAAATGGTGTTTAAACTCCTCACTGAGTAGATATTGATGAACACTGAAGTACACACAAAAATATCCGAAGATATTAGCTTAGTTAATGAAAAAGTAAGTTGCAATAAGTTTGAATTGAATGCACAACGTTTCGGTAGGTGAAGATTTGAATGCTTCTTGCTTTTATAGATGGTAGCAATTAAAGCCCGTTGGAAGAAAGCTTAAAGAGCCGTTGAGAATAATAAATATATCTCGTTGCTCGTTTCTTCGTAATCTTCCGAGGTTGGTGAAAATACTCCGTTGACATTCTTTATTCGATTTGTCCGTTGAGACTCAGATAGAATATCGACTGGAAATATTTGAAATGCTTTGTAGTTGCTCAGAAGTTCGTATTCTACTTTCGTGCTTCGTCTCTGTTTTGCATTTAATGCACCTGACACAAATTTGCTTTATGGAAATTTGATGATTAAAACATGTTAATCAAATCTGAAAGGCATTAGCAAACTGATTAAGCTTGGCTAGAAGAAGTATGAATTAATAACAATAAACAACCAAGATATAATCATTGATTTACGGATTACGACAGCGGACATGTTAAATGGTAACATGTATTCTCGAGAATTGTTCATATGGTTGTCGAGAATAGTTGAGCAAGTATGATAATCCAGAAGATGAGTCTCACTGATACTCAAGAACTATGTTTATGATTCTTGGGAATTCAAAACACATAGTGATTCACATGTGGAAGATTTTGTGAATTCTCGAGAATTGCTGTGTTCATTCTCAAGAATCAACCTTAATCTTAAACTAGAAATGTATGAGGTCAGAATGCTTTTTTGATCGTTCTTGAGAACTATTCTTGAGAATTGATTCTTGGTTCTCGAGAATCACTTGAGGAAACTTTATCTCAGTGTATTTCTGATGAAGCATTCGACCATTCTTGAGAATCTTTCTATTGATTCTCGAGAACCATTTTCGAGAATTGATTCTCATTCTCAAGAATCACCATAGAAAGCTCTTCTGTTTTGAGATACAGACTTAGACATTCTCAAGAATTACTGATGCATTCTCGATAACCATTCTCGAGAATCTATTATTTATTCTCGAGAATCATTTGTACAGAGAGCTTTTGCGATGGTGAATTTAACTACCATTCTCGAGAATCCGTAAGCCATTCTCGAGAATTGCTTCCTGAACTCTTGAACACAGATGGGTTTAAATTGAGAAACAATTTTAAGTATGTTAAACCTGATTCAAAACATTTTTCAAAACTTAGGCTTTTGTTATCATCAAAACATTAGGAGCTAACACTAACTTGATTGCTACACATGCATGTTTTGAACTCTTCATAACTTGTGCCTTCCTTAATGGTTCTTGATCTCACCATTCCCCCAACACATGTTATATATCATTGCCTCCACTAACTACAAACCTACCCCTATATGAAGGAAACATAATAGATTCTTCCTAGACATGCTAGCCATCACCATTATCCACTTGCACAATATAGTTGCCAATAACAAGTTTATCACTTCTATTAACAACTATTGTTGCCTCTATTAACAGCTCATTGACTTTGTACATCAAGAGTTCCAACCACACAACTTTAACCCCATGTTAATTAATTCTCACTTTTAATGAGTAAAAAGAGCACAAAATAGCTGTTTGAAACCTTTCCCAAACATCATTAAACCACAACTAAAACATTTAAATATGACCTATAGTTGTTATTAACAAGTTCATCACATATCTTGACAACTATCGTTGCACCTATTAACAACATCTTTTTTCCTTCACACACCAAGTGTTGTAACCACAAAACTTTCACCCTCATCTTCATTCCTTAGCCCTTGCAATGCAAAAACAAAGCATGCTAAGCCTAAAAACAGAGCAAACAAAACCCTACTCAAACACATTGAAACCACAACCACAACATATACATTGCATTTAACTATGTCACCTTGATAGTTTACAAATATAAAATAGGGAAACATAGGTCATCACTTTAATACCCACAAACCAAAAAGATGACAACTTTTCCATATTTTAGGGCAAAAAGAAGATGAATAATACAAACCTCAAAATATGTTCATCCGACAACACAAAAGATCAATCAAATGGAATAATGAATGTAAAAGACGTGTTGGCATTAATTTTTTACCTTCCTCTTTAAGCTTATCTCATGATCAAAACCTCAGTTCCATGCATTTTGCGCGCCAATTCTGTTTTTCGACGTTTACAAATTCCATCATTCCCTCTCTCTATTTATTCAATGGGGTATTTGTGTCTTTTAACATTTGGAATATATTGCAAAAAAAAAGTCCCACAAGACTACACCACAAATTTAATATTTCAAAGGACAATTTTGTCATATTTTTCTTGCTCGATTCCTAGATGCAATTTTCCCTATTTCTTATTAACTTTCAAATTTTTTATATAAGTCAAGTCCAAAAAAAAAACATTTTTTTATAAGAAAAGGCTATTGGTAGGTTTAGATTATCTCATTTTCCTCTGTCATTTTCAACTCAAAATCTCATATTCACTCTCGATTTAATATTTTATAAAATTTTTATTTTAAATATAAATAAATAAATTTAAAATATTAAAATATGATCTACACAACTATGAAGATTGATTTATAAAATACTATAATATTTATAAACCATTAAATATGAACCATCTACCTTTTATATAAAAGTAGAGATGAGATTATAAGAAGAGATAAAGGATTATGATGGTATCCTTTTCTGAGATTGAGTCTTAATTTTGTATTTAACTTATATTTTGCATGCATGCATGTATCTATACATTATAATATTATTTTTAATTTAATTATTATACGTCATCGACCCAACCGTTTCGACGTATGAACCATGATCGGCTTTCTTTTCTGGCTTAACATCTGGTTCAACTTTTAATACATTGTCTAAAACTTTATTTTCCCATGTGCCAAAAGAAACTAAATTTTTTATTATATAATTCTTTTTAAAAGGAACTTGTTACAGACTTGTATAAGGCCCATATTCAATATATGGCCCAACAAAGAATTTTCTGTAGATCAGGATCTATCTATAATAAAGGAGGATCCTATCTTATCTTTAATCCAGAAAGGTCTTTATCTAGATCTGGTAGTTATGATACTTGGGCCATGAATCACATAGGGCCCATATCAACCCAAGGTACACTCTATAAATAAGGAGGTAAAACCCTAAGGTACCTAAGGTACACAGATTCTACTCTCTCTGGCTATTTACAATTCAGCCGTCACAGAACACACACACCACCCCCTTTGGCTAAACGCCTATATGTGTCCCGAATTACGTGGACTTTGATCAGTCTACAGGGTACGTAGGCCCTAGACATTGTTCCTAGGTCAAGTCTGATTCATCAATATCATACATGCTAGTCCATTAGGGCTAGCCAGATCCTGTTCTCGAACAGAACATTGGCGCCCACCTTGGGGAATCGGTAAATTTTGATTCCTACGACCAAAGATGGTCAATACTAGAAGCAGCAGTCAGATGCCTTTGCACGGGCAGTTCCTAAAAAATCCACCACAGCAAAATCAAGAACCGTAGCAGCCTGTGAAGGGATTCAGAGAAACAATTATTGTTTGAGCAACGACTTTGGTTTTGAGCTGCTTCACATGGGTTTTCTTTTAACTCTTCGTGTGTCCACATGACGAGAAGATAGTGAGAAGGATTCTCATCCTCTCTCCTTGGGAACCCAGATTTAAGCAACAACTTTGCTTTTGAGCTGCTTCACATGATTCTTCTTTTAACTCTCCATGTGTCCACATGACGAGAAGATAGTAGGAAGGATCGTCATCCTTTCTCCTCGGGAATCCAGGATCGTCATCCTCTCTCCTTGAGAACCCAGGATTGTCATCCTCTCTCCTTGGGAACCTAGACTTTTCAATTCTGGCATAAATTTAGATGCCTTATTTGGATCATAAGCAACCACAACATTTGAATTCTCCATGCCATTTAGTTCAAAGGAGTTATTTTCACGACTCGGTGATGCAAGGAGGTCAATAATAGGATCACACTGCTTCATGTTTGACTTTGTTATATCTGCTTTGTGTTTGTCTTTTCTATATTATTCACATTAGAAAGAGTTAACAGATTTCTAAAACCCTCCGAATATATAGCAATAGCGTCTGACCTCATTGAACTATTATTTGTCTATCATAATTGTTTTGAGGCAGGGCAAACTAGCAAATGTAGATAGTTAATACTGCAGAAAAGTCGAGGTTGAGAAGATGAGGGAGAAATGTTTATCTTTTCTTCTACGCAAGCTGAGGGTTGATGAAGGCTATTTATTTTGTGGCTATGTATCTTGATTGGCTCACCTTGCCAACCTCATGGGAAATGTATGGAATGAAGTAAATATTTCATTTGCAACTGATATATCTGAATTACAGGGGTATTTTGAACAATATGATGTTTTCTAAACTTTTCACTTAGTTGTTTCTCAAGACGAGCGTTACATTAATGAGTATTACAGTTTGCTAGTAGAAACATCAAAGGCAGAATTCATTAGCAAAAAGCATCTAGTTTCCATATGGCTTATTGTCTTGCCCAGTATGAAGTTTGACAGTTTGGATAGATCTGCTTCAATTTGTGTTGAAAAGCGAGAAAAAATTATTTGCTCTCTTAGTCTGCTAACTAAGTTAATTGAAGAACTAAAGTCGAATAGAGAGAAGAAATCTCCCAATATGTCTTATTCAATCTTGGAACTTGATCTGTTTCTGAAGAAAACACTAAAGAATGGGTGCATCAGCTTCCATGTCTCAAATCAAATGGATCATCTATTTAATATTTTCATATAATAATCTTTGTTATGATACCTTTCTTATACGCCCAGGACCGAGTTCCATGGTTGTCCCTGGCTATGATTCTCGGCGGAATATCCCGGACTCTGCTTCCTGGATTTGCCGAGCTCTGGCTCGTTGGTGCATCTCTGATTGCTCTAGGATTCCCTGCTGAATCTTTGGAGTCTACTTACTCATGCCGAGATGCTTCATGCAGGGATGCACACATTGCCGGTTTAGTTAAATATCGAGATCCAAATCCATCTGGCAATGACCCCGGCTGGCATGAAGGTCGAACAGAATGGGCTTGTCTCAACTCTCTCAAGAAAGAAGACATAAACGCCGTGATTGCGAGAAATGGCATATTTGACAAGCTCCCTCTAGATTAATCAAGACTGTCAAAACCTTTGAAGAACAAACATATATTGAAGCTGATGGAAAGAATTTTGTTGTTCTAGCAAGTGCCAGTACTCCATATGTTCCATATGGGAGCACCGTTAGGGTTGAAATATTCTATCTGATTACACCCAGGAAAGCGAGGGAGATGGCATCAGTGATGGAAATTGGAGCTAAAATGAGAAAAAGCGTTGATTATTTCAATCAGAGCATGTCACAGATCAGGTTGTAATAATCTCTTCCTTGTGGGTGTCGTGGGATTCTTGATTTTGATCTTGCTCGCTGCACCTTCAAAAAAGGATTTCTCCATATCATTTGTTAATGTTATTCTCAAACACTGCCACTCAGAGATGATTTGGAGCACTAATTTTGTATATTATCTACGTTCATTGCTACATGCTTTTCAAGATCCGTCTTGGGAGGAAAGCGTGATGTGATTATTGATATTGAGGAATATGATCCCATTTCCTTTAACTTAATATTAGAGATTAGAGATTCTTTCCTCTTACATTATCTCTCAAAGCCTTGTTCCTCTTTATTAAAAAAGAAGGTAGAAATATTGTACATGCTAAATTTGGCAAGGGGTAGGAATCAGCCACGAGCTGGAAGACCCATGTCATTGGGAGAGCGGATCTGCAAAGATTTACGGCATTATGCATTATCATGATCAAGCAATCTCCTTCTTTGAATTCTCCCAGTCTAGAGGAGCAGGTTATATTGGTTCCCATATTGTTGTACAACTTCTAAAGGATTCCTCCCATGTAACCATTTTGGACAACTTGTCTAGAGGAAATTTGGGGGCCATCAGGGTTCTTCAAGATTTATTTCCTGAACCTGGAAGGCTTCAATTTATGTAAGCTGACTTGGGAGGTACGAAATCTGTCAATAAAATATTTTCAGAGGACAATTTTGATGCTGTGATGCACTTTGAAGAAACACCACAGGTCCCAATTAATCCATATGGAAAAGGCAAGACGATGGCCGAAGCTTGTGAAGTTTCTGATAATTTCCTCTATGAAAGCTCACTGGTTTTGCGGTAACTCTTATTTTCCTCTCACTTTTTGGTTGCCAAGAAAGAATAAGTTATATATTTTTCATTGCTATGGCATATCTAACTTGTTCATCCGAGTACATATTGAGTTTGGAACCTTGATAAAGTAAATTTATCGGAGTTAAAATCCGAGTTCCACATGGAGTCCGTCCTTACGAAAGGGAATGAAGGCGGAACCAGGTTAAACTGATCATAGTTAGATCCGACACCCATAATGGAAGAAAGGGTTATGACACCCATAATGGAATCTCGGGTTACGACACCCATCTCGGATAAACAAATTCTGAGTTACGAAACCCATCATGAATAAACAAATTCAAAAACAAAATTGCGAAGGAGTCCACCTCCAAAAGAAAAAGAAGATGGACCCCGGTTACACTTAATACAGTTAAAATCCGGGCTCTGTGTAAAGTTTTGCGGAGGAGTCCACCTCCAAAATTAAAAGAAGGTGGACCTCGATTACATTGTATTCCAGCTTAAAATCCGGGCTCCGTATAAAGTTTTTCGGGAAGCGAAAGAAGACGGACCCCGATTACACCGTATTCCAGTTAGAATCCGGGCTCTGTGTAAAGTTTTGCGAGAAGCTAAAAAGAAGGCGGACCCTGGTTACACTGTATCCCAGTTAAAATCCGAGCTCTGTGTAAAGTTTTCCGGGAAGCAAAAAGAAGATGGACTTCGGTTACACTGTATTCCAGTTAGAATCCGGACTCCATGTAAAGTTTTACGGGAAGCTAAAAAGAAGGCAGACTCCAGTTACACTGTATCCCAGTTAGAATCCGGGCTCCGTGTAAAGTTTTCCAGGAAGCAAAAAGAAGACTGACCTCGGTGACACTGTATTCCAGTTAGAATCCAGGCTCTGTGTAAAGTTTTGCGGGAAGCTAAAAAGAAGGCGGACCCCGGTTACACTGTATCCCAGTTAAAATCCGAGCTCCATGCAAAGTTTTTCGGGAAGGGAAAGGAAGATGGACCCCGGTTACACTGTATTCCAGTTAGAATCCGGGCTCCGTGGAAAGTTTTGCGGGAAGCGAAAAGAAGGCGGACTTCGGTTACACTGTATCCCAGTTAGAATCCGGGCTCCGTGTAAAGTTTTGCGGGAAACTAAAAAGAAGGCAGACCTCGGTTACACTATAATCTAGTTAAAATCCGGGTTCCACATGGAGTCCGTCCCTACAAAAGGGAACGAAGGCGGAACCAGGTTAAACTGATCATAGTTAGATCCGAGTTCCACGTAAAAACAAATCAAGGGTTACGACACCCATAATGGAAGAAAGGGTTAGGACACCCATAATGGAAAAAATGGTTACGACACCCATAATGGAATCTCGGGTTACGACACCCATCTCGAATAAACAAATCATAGTTAACCGGGCTCTGTGTAAAGTTTTGCGGAGGAGTCCACCTCCAAAAATAAAAGAAGGTGGACCCCGGTTACACTGTATTCCAGTTAAAATCTGGGCTCCATGTAAAGTTTTCCGGGAAGCGAAAAGAAGACGGACCCCGGTTACACTGTATTCAAGTTAGAATCCGGGCTTCGTGTAAAGTTGTATGGGAAGCTAAAAAGAAGGCGGACCCCGGTTACACCGTATCCCAGTTAAAATCCGGGCTCCGTGTAAAGTTTTCCTGGAAGCAAAAAGAAGACGGACCCCGGTTACACTGTATTCCAGTTAGAATCTGGGCTCCGTGGAAAGTTTTGCGGGAAGCGAAAAGAAGGAGGACCCCGGTTACACTGTATCCTAGTCAGAATCCGGGCTCCGTGTAAAGTTTTGCGAGAAGCTACAAAGAAAGCGAACTCCAGTTACCCTATAATCCAGTTAAAATTCGGGCTCCGTGGAAAGTTTTACGAGAAGGAAAAAGAAGGCGGACCCCGGTTACACTTAATACAGTTAAAATCTGGGCTCCGTGGAAATTATACAGTTGACTCCGCACTCCTTAATTGGACCCTGGATAAACTGAAAATTATACATTTGACTCCGCGCTCCTTAATTGGACCCCGGAAAAACTGAAAAATTACACAGTTGACTCCGCGCTCCTTAATTGGACCCCGGATAAACTGAAGATTACACAGTTGACTCTGCATTCCTTAATTGGACCCGGATTAACTGAAAATTATCCAGTTAAATCTGCGCTCCTTAATTGGACCCCGGATTAACTGAAGATTATCAACAGGGCCAGTGAGCCCAGGTTTTATATTACGTGAAGCCGCTGTCACCAGCCTTCACAATTTTGATGCATCAAAACAAACCCGGAAGCCTGAACTACGTGGACTTTGATCTCTCTATAGGGTACGTATGCCCTAGGCATTGTTCTTAGGTTAAGTCCGAGTTAGCTCCAATCGAATTAACCCGGATTACAGATATGGGGGCAACTGTACAGTTGTCAGTGATGCAAAAAAGAATAAACAGAAGCCCTTACCGGTTCCAATTTATATAAACATTTTCAAATGCTACCCCGGTCGCTTGAACGTTGCTAGTGAAAAAGCATGTTCACCATCAACTGAGATCGAGGCAAGCAAAAACAAAGAACGAGAGAAAGACAAATAGATCCCGCATTGGGAAAAACCTATCGCCTAAACAGGAAAATCGGTAGCAGAATACGAATGAATCCGAATTAGTCAAGACTCAAACAAAAGCAAATCATGATGGAACAATTTGGATACGAAATCCGGGTTAAATAATAAACGCAGCCCGGCAGGGTCAAACAATAAATGCACCCCGGCAGCCCAGAGACCTGGACTACCGAGTGGGTGGGCAAGCTCACATTACTTGACGGACTGTATAAGGCCCATATTCAATATATGGCCCAACAGGGAATATTCTGTAGATTAGGATCTATCTATAATGAAGGATGATCCTATCTTATCTGTAATCCAGGAAGATCTTTATCTAGATTTGGCAGTTATGATACTTGGGCCATGAATCACATAGGGCCCATATCAACCTAAGGTACACTCTATAAATAAGGAAGTAAAACCCTAAGATACACAGATTCTACTCTCTCTGGCTATTTACAATTCAGCCATCACAGAACACACACACACCACCCCCTTTAGCTAAACGCCTATGTGTGTCCCAAACTACGTGGACTTTGATCCCTCTACAGGGTACGTAGGCCCTAGGCATTATTCCTAGGTCAGGTGTGATTCATCAATATCATACATGGTAGTCCATTAGGGCTAGCTAGATCCTGTTCTCGAACAGAACAGTTTAAATAATGTCTTACAAATGAAAAATATAGATCATATCAAAGCAAAATTAGTACACATAGACAAACCATAACGAATGATATCTATCTTACATATACATATTCTAAGTGAGCGATTTCAAGATGCCGTCAAATGGGGTCAATCATTTTGGAAACTCAAGTGAAACAATTGAATTGGTGGGAGTACAATTGACATATTAGAGCGAGGATTCTCGAGTAAACACATGGTACAACTACACATATGGCACACACAAAATAGTTGTAAGCGGAAAATGATTTTGGAATGAGCATTTCATACCAACTTGGTGGTCTTTGAATACCATATAGAGTTTAAAAATTAAGTTGCATTATTGATTATATATTTGTAAATGATGCAGATGACCATTGATTTATTCTAATTACATGTCATCGCCCACTTACCACTTGAGTTAATCTCTCAAGTGGTTGTTATATAAATTTCTCCCTATCTACAAAGCTTCAAGCCTACAGCTTTTTCTTTTAAAAAGAAGAAACATATTCAACAATATAATAAAATTAATGGACTGATATTACTTGGTATATCACAAATAGGTAAGTGTCACAATATGTACTTAACTACATATTGCTCTTTAAAGTTACTGATGCAATTCTATCATGCCACACAAACCTTTAACATGTTTACTCATACAAACCTACACATATTTTTTATTATCCCTACCCACATTACGCGTCTATCATGACACATTTGCACACAACACAATGCATAAGATAAATTATAACTTCACATTAATTCCTATTATCTTTTTATTACAGTGGCACTACCCGTGGACACACAACCACACACCATCATACACATTTACCACTTCTCAATACTTACCTGCTACTTTTATCTGATATCACGAATATTCTCTTACAGCTATTCTATACACACCCCTTAACTTTCACGCTATATTATGTATTTATCTATTTATACTTTTAACTTTATTCACACTAATATTGTCCATCACTTTTGACTTACTCAAATTGCACACATTACAAATGTACTTTTTGTTATGTCTTTGATTTTTCTCCTAAAAGTTTAAGAATTAATTAGTATAAATTAAATAGATTACCAAACCCGGTTGGGCAAGTGTCCTGAAAGTGCTGCTGTAAGAGATATAATGATTTCAAGAGACTATGTAACATTTGACCATCTTAAATAAAGGGTAAACATGTAATTAAAGGTTATCCACAGAACAAATAAAAATAGTAGACTTTTCAATATAACATTGTATACCTTTCGTCTCGGGTTTGGGTAAAAGAATAATTTCTGAAAATTATTGGCACGTAAGGACAATTTTGGATATGCTTGGAATTTCAAGAAAAATTCCTAGAGCCATAAGAAGGTAAAGAATAATTACCCGGCGAATATTTGAGGCTTAATTGAGGTCTACCTCAAAAAGAAATTTTAAAGAATTATTAGAAGTTTGGTTAATTAAAGGATAATTAGCCAAATTTAATTATAAAAAATGCAACGAGGCCTCAAATAATTGGGCAAAAATAGGGGAACTTATTTTATGGGAGGAATTAATTCTTGGAAGAATTAAGTTGATTTTATTGGTTAGGAATTGCCGAAAACATAAAAATATGATAATTCCGCATATGTTAAGGAATTAATTATGGTAATTAGAAATTTTCCCACGGCTAAAGATGGATGACAAGATCAATATATAGCATCATGTACAAGGTAAAAGTGAGATATCGAAATTGATTGCAAGGGAAATAATGGAATATTAAAAATTTAAAATGAATGGCCAATATTTATCTTTGAAAAGCAAGGTTAATGATGATTAAAGTAGTTATTTGGCCAAATATGATTGGTTAAAGCCAAAATTTAATGGAAGAAAAGTCCAAGCCTATTTGATGAGAGGAATGGCGACATGGCGTGGCTGAAGGATGCTCATAAATTAAGGAATATTCAATTTACTTGGCCGAAGTTAAAGGAAAAAGAAAGATAGGATATTTGTGGAATCAAAAGATTATTAATTATTTTGAACAAAAACAAAAGATTATTAATTATAGTTAATAACCTCACTTTCACCATTCCCAATCTCCCTTTTTCTCTATTAAGATTTAAGACGGTGAGCAATGAGGGGGTTGGGTAAGCTATACCCTAACCTATTATCCACCAATTTAATGTTATATGGGTATGGGACTAGTCCATACTAATGCCTCAACCCATTTAACCCATATTAAATAAGGAGAAAGTTAAAATAAGTTATGGTGAACCCATTTGGATCATAACATGTTTTTTATCCAAAAAAAAAACGCATATATATGAAGATGACATGATGGAACCTGAACTCCCTGAAAGAAAAAAAAAAAAAAAAGTTAGATGGTTATAGGTGTGTTTCTATATTTAAAGTATGAGAAGGAAGGGTTCACATTAGGTGCACATATCTTTATATGCAACTTATGTATGTGTTCATCCCTCTATTAGAGGGATGAACACATTTTTATATATATTTTTTATTTATTTAGATTTAAATTATATGATACTTTTTGAAATATTTTTTACACTAAGTATATCAAATTAATTAGTTTTCGTCTTACATTTAAACACTACAAAAAAACTTCGATTACCGACGGAATTACCCACGGAAAAAATTTCCTCGAAATTACCCACGGAATTCCCTGGGTAATTCCGTCGGTAAAAATACAAAGGGTAAAAAAAAAAACTTACCCACGACATTTTTACCGACGGAAAATTACCAAAGGAATTAAAAATTACCCACGGAATTCTGGGGTAACTGAAATTACCCACGGAATTCCGTGGGTAATTTCCGACAATTTTTTCCGTGGGTAATTTCCGACGGAATTTTTTCCGTGGGTAATTCCGTCGGTAATCGAAGTTTTTTTGTAGTGAAATATTTGTCTTGTAACACCACTATCCCTAAACTAATTAATTTGAGATATTCAATGCAAAAAATATTTCGAAAAGATTATATAATTTAAATCTAAATAAATAAACATTATCCCTCTAATTAGATGGATGAAGCGTGGAAGAAAGACATAAAAGACAAAGAAAGCTGGGAAGAAATTTTGAGAAAAGAGAAGCATTTCTTTATCCACTTGTTACTAAATATAAGAGTGAATTCTACTAATATCCATCGTATAAAAGACTGAATTGTCACTTTTTTTTCCCCTTCATTGCCGGCATCCAATGAAAATATTGATGGGGTCATGGCATAGATTCCTCAAAGGAAAATAAACTAAATTTGAATTTTGATTTTATATATATAAACAGAATGTTGAGATTTGAATATAAAATAAATGCAAAAAGAGAAGTTGGTGGCATTGGATCGAAGGATATATATAAACTTGAGCAATAAACATTAATGGCTTGCAGGAAAAAAGAGAACGAAAAATCTTAAGAAAAAAAATAATAAACCGCTCAATTAGGCGAAGAATAAAATAAGTGAGAAGGAATAAAAAATTACAATAATAAAAAAAGAATGTTAATGAAATTCTTCCCTTAATAAAGAGTGAGTGAAAGAGTGAGAGTGGAAACCATTAATAAAAAAAAATTGATAATAGAACTAAATGAGTGGGCATGAGCAATACAAATGTATGTCTGTAGCCCGCCCATTTAATTCTTAAATGGACAAAACTTGCCCCATTATGGGCCCTTGTTAGCGGGCTCAAAATGAGCTAATTTCTTATGGGTGTGGGTGGGCTCAGTGGGCTACGGGCATCTTACTCAGCCCTAAAGAGAAAGTGGAAAGTTAGAGGAAAGGGGGAGAGAGAAATGATCTATGACCAAAACTCCACTCAAATCACTCCTTTATGTAACATCCCATTTGAAAACGGCGGAATTTTTTTTTTTTTAAAACGTTTCCAAATATTTCAAGCGAGTAGTCGAGTAGAAAGCGTTGGAGCGAGTGAGAATCGATTCATAACAAACATCAACCATAGTGTAATATTGTATAAATTACAATAGTCCTAAGGTTTAGGAATGAAATAGCGGAATGACGGAATAACGAAAACGATAAGATAGAAATAGTCTTCAACGCACGTCTATTCCGGGCACTTGCCTCGATCCCGAACCGTGGTCCTCCCGACCACCTGAAGCTACAACGAGATTCAATTCACCATATTGAATCTCGGGTAATTCAGTTAACCTCATACCCAAACAATACAATATACGACACAATGATATTTCTAGAGCTAATACCACAAGTATATCATAAGCATACAAACGATGCATGATCATTATGCCGACAAACATAAGCACAAAGCAATATGTAAAGCCCCATAAGGTAAACAATAACAGCCGCACTATTCACCGTGCCACGATAATTACTCGTGTCCTCGCGCTAGGAAAACAAAACGGTGTTACCAAAACTATAACCCGTATAACCGTAAAAGCGTATAACGGTCTACGAACATATCATTGACATATAAGTATTTAAGATGTACAAGATTAGTGTTACAAAGACGCGTCCGTACCTTCGTTGACGACGTTAGGTACTTCGCGGAAAAACGTACTTTTACGGAAAAACGTGAAATGTTCACCCGGCACGTCGGGCGGCGTAACGGCAAAAGAAATCAAAGTTTCGATGCCCTATCGAGTAATATCACTTTCATTAGTGATTTGACATCATAACGGCATTTTAGGTAAAAATTACCATTTTGCCCTTCTACCCCTAATTTGGCGGAATTTCGCGTAACTTCGTTACTTTGATCGTATTCCATTTCAAAATTATCCCCACTATGTTTTTACCTCGTCGGGCATCTTTCAATGCAATGAGGCATAAAAACAAACATAGGAACAAATTCTGAAACTTCCTAGATCAAAACAACGGTTCTACTATAACTACCGAAAGAACTACGGAAACTAAAAACTAAGGACGGAAGAACTTACTCGGAGCTAAGGCAAAACTTTTGTAGAGCTTCTCACTCTAAGTTTTGGCCAAGGTAGAGAGAAGAGGAGGTGTGAAGAATGAATGAAGAGTTCATGCCTTTATATAGGCAAAAATTGGGCTACTTTGGTAATTTTCACTTTCCAAGTTTTGTAATTTTTCCTTTCTTTTCAACCATGTAAATTCAAGACAAAATGGTGGTTAATTCTTGTCCATGGCTGCCTTGGTCGACATAAGGAAGGTGATGTGGCATCAAACCATTGGTCCAAGAATGGTGACTTAAGCTTACTTTATGCCCTATCCCGATAGAATTTCCCCCGATCGGTGTCCGTTTCGCGTAGTCTCTAAATTCTGAATTTATAACTTTGAAGATCTTCTCTTCCTCATCAATAATATCTAATTTAACTTAGATTCCGAGTCCCTTACGGGTTCCAACAGTCCATTGAAGTTTTCTCGAAAAACGTGTCCTACGCGTCCGATTCTGAAAATCGTTTTCGGAATCATCAACCTCTGGACAAAAATTCACTGATTCCAAATATGTCCATATAATCATAAACTCATCTCCAGATGTTGAGTTATAATTTATTTTCTTCAGATCCAAAATGTGACTATCCGCATTTTTCCCTATTTCGTCTTATTACGTAAATGCGCTACCGACCTCGGAATTAACTTCCTGAAGAGGTCACTTGAAGGTAAAAACTCACTGATCAATATTTTACCTTGACTTTGGAATTCCTATTCCTGGTTCTCTAGATAGGATCCGTTTCCTATTTATTCCATTACTATTCACTATATTATATAATAATACAACTTTACAAAAAATATCATGATATTAAAATTTTATCCTTATCCCTTTTTTCTTTCTCAATTTTCGGCTGCCCTTTTTTTTGTATTTATTTTACATTTATTTAATTATTTATTTATTTATTTATTCCATTTTTCCAAAAATTTCTCAAAATCACCTAATTGGTCCATTCTTGTATTTAGGCTTAAAAATACCTAAACTCACTTATTTTTTTACAAAATTCTCCAATTAATTACTAAATATGTTCTTACTAATTTTAAGCCAAAAACCACTAATTTTAGGGTTTTACAAAATTACTTATGAATTTTCTTTACTTATGCTTAAGTAATTAGCCGTAAATTACTTAACTACTTTATTATCACTAGTTGATAATTTTATTAATTAAAATGCCTCATTACCTCATAATTCTAGCACTCGACATTTCTGTTTTCATGTTTTACGCATTATTCTAGAATTTGAGAGGGTATTATGGTCATTACAATGCTTTTTGAGCATTTTTATTCAATTTCCCCAAGCTCACAATTTATCAAATTATCACAATTAGAGATAATATACTCTCCTAACTCAAATAATTATTTCATTGCCTTTTAGGATTTTTCACAATTTTCCTAAGTCATTTTGCATACCAGGGGTATTTTGGTCATTTGGCACTTTGGCCCTTAAATTCTCTAATTTCCTACTAACTCATCCTAGAAAAATAGGCTATAATAACACAAGTCTTGCAACAATAATTTCACTTATCGAAATAGCCTAATTTATTTACCAAAATGTAATATTTTAGATAAATAAATATGCGGGTATTACATTTCTCTCCCTTAAACAAAATTTCGCCCTCGAAATTTAATCTATACTAACTAGACTACGGGCCATAAACTCGGGTACTTCTCCTTCATGTCACTCTCGGTTTCCCAAGTTGCCTCGTTTGATGACAAACCCTTCCGGACCTTCACTATCGGTATAGTTTTAGTCCTAAGTCGTTTCTCCCGGTGTTCGAGAATTTGCTCCGCTCGACTACAAAGGTGTTATCATGCCGTACTTCAACATCATCGTACTCTATGACATGATCTCGATCCGGTAGGTATTTCTTCGGTTGTGACACGTGAAAAACATCGTGGAGATTACTCGGGTTCGGGGGTAACACTAGTTGATACGCAACGGTCCTCGCTCGGCTAACACTTCAAATGGTCCAACGTAACGCGGACTAAGCTTCTTTCTCTTCGGTGTTCCGCCGACACCGGTTCTTGGAGATAATTTCGAAACACATGGTCTCCGACTTCAAACTTCAACGGTCTTCTCCTCTTATCTCGCATAACTCTTCGTCTACCGTGTGCAAAAAGGAGTCTCTTCTTGATCGAGCGATCCGCTCGGAGGTCTCATTTAGCATATCCGGTCCAAGCAACCGCTTTTCGAGACGCATCTCATCCCGGATAAAGGCGATTGGCACTTTCGCCCATACAAAGCCTCGAACGGGGCCATTTGTATGCTTGAATGATAACTATTGTTATACGCGAATTCCGCTAGTGAGAGGTGTTCGTCCCAATTTCCTTTGAAATCCGGGGCACATGCTCGCAAAGATATCCTCCAAATACGTATCGTCCTCTCGATTGACCGTCGGTTTGAGGGTGATAAGCCGAACCGAACTTCAGCTTGGTACCCATTCCTTCATGTAGTGCTTGCCAAAAGCGGGATTGGAATCGAGTATCCCGATCGGAGATAATACTCTTAGGGACTCCGTGCGGTCTCACGATCTCTTTGATGTAGATTGCGCCAATCGTTACGAGAGTAGTGGATGCTAATGGGTATGAAATGTGCCGACTTGGTTAATCGGTCGACGATCACCCAAATGGTATCGTGATGCCCGATCTTAGGTAGACCTACCACAAGATCCATGGTCACATTCTACCATTTCCACTCTGCGCTTCTAGTCTTTGCGAGAAGACCGGGGGTCGCCGGTGCTCAATCTTTACTTTCGGCAAGTTAGACACCCGGCTACGTGCGAGTTACGTCTCTTTTCATTCCGGGCCACCAAACTTCGGCCTTCAAGTTCTGGTACATCTTGACCATTCCCGGATGTAGGGTGTACTTACTCTTATGAGCCTCATCCGATCTTCCGCTTCGCTTCATCAACGGCGGTATGTAAATGCGCCCTTGTGTCGACCAATCCACTCGATGAAAGGTCGTGGTCTTGGGTTTCACCTTGAGAGATCTTCTCCCGCATGGAGATTGCCCAATCATCTTGTCTCGAGCTTTATCAACTTCATCTCTCGTGTCGTACTCCCTTGACTCACAAAAAGATTTGCAAGGTAGGCGTCACTTGGTGCGTTGAAATTCATGCGAGATTTGGTTTGAAAGATTCGGGTCTCGAAATCTTCAAGTAATTTCTGCTCTTGTATCATCATGTATGATACTTGCACCTTCTTCCCGCTAGAGCATCTCGCAACGACGTTTGCTTTCCCGGGTGATACTTGATCTCCGGGTTGTAGTCTTTCAGCAATTCCATCCAACGACGTTGCCTCATGTTAAGTTCCTTTGATCAAAGAGATACTTCAGCTCTTGTGGTCGCAGTATAATTCTACGGTCACACCGTATAAGTAATGCCTCCATATCTTCAAAGCGAACACGATGGCGGCAAGCTCCAAATCGTGTGTAGGATAGTTCGACTCGTGAGGCTTCACCGTGACGAGAGGCATAAGCCACCACTCGCCCAATTGCATTAGGACACAACCCAATCCTTGCCCACCGGCATCACCGTAGACAACATATGTCTCATCGGGATCGAGATTATCAATACGGTGCCGTAGTCAACCTCTCCCTCGATCTCGAAAGCTCTCCTCACGCCATCTCCCCATATGAAGGGTTGATTCTTCCTCGTAAGCTTTGTCAATGGTAGGGCAAGACGCGAAATCCGTATAAATCTGCGGTAATATCCCGCCGACCTAGAAAACTACGTATCTCCGTCACGTCTCCGCCTCTTCCAGGTCCGTAACCGCTTCCACCTTGCTGGATCAACAACTCCGCCGCTAGATATCACATGGCCCAAATCTCACTTCCGGCAGCCAAAATTCGCATTTGCTCAACTTTGCGTAGAGCTGCTTCTCTCTTAGTATGTTCAATACTAGGCGCAGATGTTCTTCATGCTCTTTTCTGCTTTTGGAATAGACGAGTATATCGTCAATGAACACCACCACAAATTGGTCTAGGTGTTGTCGGAAGATACGGTTCATGTAATCCATGAATACCGCAGGTGCATTTGTTAATCCGAAAGGCATCACGAGGAATTCGTAGTGCCCATATCTGGTTCTGAAAGCCGTCTTGGAAATATCATCGTCTTTGACTCGTAACTGATGATATCCCGAACGCAAATCAATCTTGGAAAAGACAGTGGAACCAGATAGCTGATCCAAAAGATCATCAATCCGGGGAAGTGGATATTTGTTTTTGACAATCACTTTATTTAGTTCACGATAATCGATGCGAGTCGAAAACTTCCATCTTTCTTTTCACGAACGAACCGGAGCTCCCCGGGGTGATACACTGGGTCGAATGAACCCCTTCTTCGCAGTTCTTCCAAATTTGTTTCTTCAACTCTTGCATTTCATTTGGAGCCATACGATACGGCGCCTTTGATATTGATCTGTGCCGGGCATCAATTCAATATTGAACTCCACCTCTCGGATAGGAGGTAACTCGGTGAGATCCTCCGGAAATACATCGGGAAAATCATTCACCACGGGGATATCCTGGAGTGAAAGTTCGGCTTCGCTTTAACCGAAAAGAATACCATGTAGGCATGGCATCCCCGTTTCACGCATCGATCAACTTCGTAGCGGAGAGAAAACTCGGCTCACATCAACCTTGTCTCCGGGAAATGATATCTTCCTCTTGCCACAATCGATCATTGCACCGTTG
This sequence comes from Acacia melanoxylon, assembly GCA_019022615.1. Taxonomy (NCBI): domain Eukaryota; kingdom Viridiplantae; phylum Streptophyta; class Magnoliopsida; order Fabales; family Fabaceae; genus Acacia; species Acacia melanoxylon. Next base: position 3,145,269 of record JAFJYJ010000071.1, on the reverse strand, counting down.
GCTGTTAGCCAATTCAGATCGAAAATGACGTCGATGCCGTGAAGAGGTAGACGGATGAGATCTACCTTTGACACTCGTCCATCCACGTTAACGGTACGGTTCATACACGCGTCGAAGCTAAAGACTTTACACCCGGTGGTGTAGACACTACCCGAGATCAAAAGGTAAACTACGGGAATGCATTCCTAAACGACTTGCACAATCATAAGATATAAACGAATGACCGGCACCCGAATCATACAATGCTTGCAATTTATTCCCATTAAGATAGATGGTACCTTGGACCATTTCGGAGACTGTCGGCCTCGGTGTTTGTCAATGCAAAGATCCGGCCGGCGCTCGAGGTCTCGCCTCTGCGGCCTTCACGGGGCAATCCCGCTAATGTGCCCGGACTTCGGCACCCGAAACAGACTTGTTTCCCATCACGGTTGGCTCTGGATGGTACTTCTTGCATTTTGGACACGTCGGGATCCCGACTGTTTGGGGTAATTCATTTGTCCGGTTTGGTAGGGTCTCTTGTTTCCGCCTCGGTTATCGCTCCAAGGCGCCTTCCTCTTCGTGAGGAGCCTCCGCGGTTAAACCCACTGCGGGTTGCATTGTTTCCTTCTTGGCCTCGGAATTTGCGCAGTTCTTTCAAATTGCGCTCGATCAATCTGCGGGATTCCACGGCTTGGGCCATTCTCGGAAACCTGTTGCGATACTAGCCTCGCCCTTATTTCATATTTCGATCCGGTCACTAGTCGATTAGTCTTCCGGCTCTCATTTTTGTGGCTGTTCGGATATGATGAATAACGAGACGGGTTGGTGAAACGGGCGAAGTAATCGTCGAACGATTCTTCATTTCCTGCTGGATGTGAAGAAATTCTTCTTCCTTAATCACCTGTACCGAGGAGGAAAATACGTTCGTTGAACTTTCCAGGAATGCCTCCCAAGTAACAGGGCCTTGAAGGGTTGTGGAAACACTCTTCCACCACCTGTGGGCATCGCCCTCTAGCTTGTAGATTGCCAGCTGAGCCTTCCAATTTCCTGGGCACTCAATGACTTCGAATATCTCCTCCAGACTCAGAAGCCAATCCTCAGCCAATTCACTCTTTCCCCGGAAACCGGGTGGTTTAAGCTTACAGAACTGGTTGACCCAGCTTTCCGTGGTTTTTTTTTTCTTCTTCCATGTCGTGGAGGTGATCGGGATCGATTAGATTCATTTTCGTCATCGTTATGTTCATCGTTGTCCTCCTCTTCATTATCATCTTCTTCTTCGTCATTGTCATTGTCACTTTCCTCATCACGTTCTTCCTCACGTTGTCGTGCTTCCAACTTGTCTTTGGGCTTCTTCATCCCGTTGATGTTGCCTCGCCAAGAGTGCATCTATGAGAGCTCTTTGCTAATTTAGACTCGTACTAAACTACACTTCGGACTTATTCGCTCCGAACTTTTCTCTATATGTCGGCCACTCCACTTGATGATCGAGAATTCGCTCGGGATTGACCGTAAAGATCTTGTCACGTCGTACTTTGATATATAGTATTTCCCGTGGCACCCATATACCGTGGTCAATACCAGATATCAAAATGTCTCCATGGCGCCCATACATCATGACAACACAAGATACCTTAAATGTTTCCATGGCGCCCATACATCATGACAACACAAGATACCTCCTACTCAATGACACGATCGCGGTTCGGTTGTAGTAACTAGGAGATATGCATCGGAAACTAAAATTTTTTTGTGGCAAGTAAGATAACTATTTATCAAACCATAGGGGAAAACGTTAGATTTAGGAAGACAATGATTAGTCTATCGCATACTTTATCACACTAATACTACAAACGAACGGACACTCGTACTATTTCCCCTCGTTCAGGATTTCGTTGATTCGGTCTACTCAGAAACGGGTACGGAATTTCGTATCGGGAGTTCCTCTACATGAGTCAAATACTGCATGTATCTATCCTTGTTGGTCTCGGAGTTTCATCCGGCGTGGCCTAGCTCCACATATAAGCTGCGCTAGGACGTAATAGTCGTCCGAGTACAAACGACGATTGTCGAATTATCGAAACCGATATCAAATATGAATATGGACGATGGATTTACGATTCTCGGGTTAGAATGATGCACCGACGGGGTGGTACACGGTTCGAGAATGGTATACCCGTCCAGTGGTACACCGACTTAGGGCTATCTCGCACTCATTTTCAAAAATGTGCTCACAATTTAAAAGGCTTTTTGAACATAACTCCGTTATCCGAATGAATGGCCGGATAAGTGTCTATCATGGGGACCTCACCAACTCTATGGCGGCCGATTGGCCACACCCACATAGACTAGCCTTAACTGTCCTACCATACTATCCGTAATAACATAGTCATATCAATGCCAGGACTACTGCTCTGATACCATAAATGTAACATCCCATTTGAAAACGGCGGAATTTTTTTTTTTTTAAAACGTTTCCAAATATTTCAAGCAGAGTAGTCAGAGTAGAGCATTGGAGCGAGTGAGTAACTGATTCATAACAAACATCAACCATAGTGTAATATTGTATAAATTACAATAGTCCTAAGGTTTAGGAATGAAATAGCGGAATGACAGAATAACAGAAAACGATAAGATAGAAATAGTCTTCAGCTGCACGTCTATTCCGGCACTTGCCTCGATCCCGAACCGTGGTCCTCCCGACCACGAAGCTACGGTGAGATTCAATTCACCATATTGAATCTCGGGTAACGCGTTAACCTCATACCCAAACAATACAATATACGGACAACGATATTTCTAGAGCTAATACCACGGTATATCATAAGCATACAAACGATGCATGATCATTATGCCGACAAACATAAGCACAAAGCAATATGTAAAGCCCCATAAGGTAAACAATAACAGCTGCACTATTCACCGTGCCACGATAATTACTCGTGTCCTCGCCGCTAGGAAAACAAAACGGTGTTACCAAAACTATAACCCGTATAACCGTACGTATAACGGTCTACGAACATATCATTGACATATAAGTATTTAAGATGTACAAGATTAGTGTTACAAGACGCGTCCGTACCTTCGTTGACGACGTTAGGTACTTCCGCGGAAAAACGTACTTTTTACGGAAAAACGTGAAATGTTCACTGCGGCACGTCGGGCGGCGTAACGCGGCAAATCAAAGTTTCGATGCCCTATCGAGTAATATCACTTTCATTAGTGATTTGACATCATAATCGGCATTTTAGGTAAAAATTACCATTTTGCCCTTCTACCCCTAATTTGGCGGAATTTCGCGAACTTCGTTACTTTGACCTTATTCCATTTCAAAATTATCCCCACTATGTTTTTACCTCGTCAAGCATCTTTCAATGCAATGAGGCATAAAAACAAACATAGGAACAAATTCTGAAACTTCCTAGATCAAAACAACAGTTCTACTATAACTACCGAAAGAACTACGGAAACTAAAAACTAAGGACAGAAGAACTTACTCGGAGCTAAGGCAAAACTTTTGTAGAGCTTCTCACTCTAAGTTTTGGCCAAGGTAGAGAGAAGAGGAGGTGTGAAGAATGAATGAAGAGTTCATGCCTTTATATAGGCAAAAATTGGGCTACTTTGGTAATTTTCACTTTCCAAGTTTTGTAATTTTTCCTTTCTTTTCAACCATGTAAATTCAAGACAAAATGGTGGTTAATTCTTGTCCATGGCTGCCTTGGTCGACATAAGGAAGGTGATGTGGCATCAAACCATTGGTCCAAGAATGGTGACTTAAGCTTACTTTATGCCCTATCCCGATAGAATTTCCCCGATCGGTGTCCGTTTCGCGTAGTCTCTAAATTCTGAATTTATAACTTTGAAGATCTTCTCTTCCTCATCAATAATATCTAATTTAACTTAGATTCCAGTCCCTTACGGGGTTCCAACGATCCAGTTGAAGTTTTCTCGAAAAACGTGTCCGGCGCGTCCGGTTCGAAAATCGTTTTCGGAATCATCAACCTCGGACAAAAATTCACTGATTCCAAATATGTCCATATAATCATAAACTCATCTCCGATGTTGAGTTATAATTTATTTTCTTCGATCCAAAATGTGACTATCTCGCATTTTTCCCTATTTCGTCTTATTACGTAAATGCGCTACCGACCTCGGAATTAACTTCCGGAAGAGGTCACTTGAAGGTAAAAACTCACTGATCAATATTTTACCTTGACTTTGGAATTCCTATTCCTGGTTCTCTAGATAGGATCCGTTTCCTATTTATTCCATTACTATTCACTATATTATATAATAATACAACTTTACAAAAAATATCATGATATTAAAATTTTATCCTTATCCCTTTTTTCTTTCTCAATTTTCGGCTGCCCTTTTTTTTTTGTATTTATTTTACATTTATTTAATTATTTATTTATTTATTTATTCCATTTTTCCAAAAATTTCTCAAAATCACCTAATTGGTCCATTCTTGTATTTAGGCTTAAAAATACCTAAACTCACTTATTTTTTTACAAAATTCTCCAATTAATTACTAAATATGTTCTTACTAATTTTAAGCCAAAAACCACTAATTTTAGGGTTTTACAAAATTACTTATGAATTTTCTTTACTTATGCTTAAGTAATTAGCCGTAAATTACTTAACTACTTTATTATCACTAGTTGATAATTTTATTAATTAAAATGCCTCATTACCTCATAATTCTAGCACGACATTTCGTTTTCATGTTTTCTCGCATTATTCTAGAATTTGAGAGGGTATTATGGTCATTACAATGCTTTTTGAGCATTTTTATTCAATTTCCCCAAGCTCACAATTTATCAAATTATCACAATTAGAGATAATATACTCTCCTAACTCAAATAATTATTTCATTGCCTTTTAGGATTTTTCACAATTTTCCTAAGTCATTTTGCATACCAGGGGTATTTTGGTCATTTGGCACTTTGGCCCTTAAATTCTCTAATTTCCTACAGAACTCATCCTAGAAAAATAGGCTATAATAACACAAGTCTTGCAACAATAATTTCACTTATCAGAAATAGCCTAATTTATTTACCAAAATGTAATATTTTAGATAAATAAATATGCGGGTATTACACTTTACCTTGTACTTCCTTTACAAAAGTTGTTCCTCCCATGAAGAGTAACTTTCTAATGGTTTTAGTTTCTTTAGAAGAGGAGTTTGGTGCAGTTCAAAAAGTGTGGAAGTTAGAGGATTCGAGAAAAAGATATAGCAAAGGAAAGAAGGCCTTAAGACATCAAGGGAGATGAATTGATGGTTTGGCTCACTAACCTGAATGATTGAAGAAAAGAAAGCATGAGAAAGTTAAAGCTTAAAGCTATCAACTTTGCCTTCTTGTATTCAAGTTGTATTTATGTTTTGTTATGCCTCTTAGCTTGCCATGAGTTGAATAACTATTTTATCTTGAACATGTTGAATGTTTTCTTGAATTGAGTCAAGGCCATGATTGACAATACTATGTTTTATGTGTATATTCTTGATTACATGTAAGTTTTGGCAATGCCATTTGCTGATAAGTTCAATAGTGAAGCATAACTTCATTGCTTAAATGGTATTGTCAATCATGGCCTTGACTCAATTCAAAATAATTTGAATTGTAGTTAACACTAAAAATATTAAGAACTCAATAAAAGATTGATGTAACAATTCATAAGAAGACGGTTAAAAGATATCTATAGTTTATATAATTCATAATGTGTTGAAAGTTTTATTTTGTTTTGTCATGACCTATACCTCTTCTTAGTCTTTGAAAATATCATACATATTTAAATCTTTTAGTTCAAATAATTGATCCCATAAGTTTATTTTGCCCATAGGTCGAAAGAAACAATTGTTTTTTTATGATGTAAAATTGTTTTGAGTGGAACTAGCATTAGACAATTTAGATAAAATAAAAGTTTCATGAAGATTAAGTATAATAAATTAACAAACTTATTACTTAAATAATGTCTTAAAGATTAAAACTACGGATCCTATAAAAAAAATATATTACACATGCTTGAACCATAACATGCGATATCTTATCTTACATGTTTGCTTACATTCATGGATATACATATTCTAGGATTCAGTTTCGGTGCCTATCCTTTGAATAGACACCATTTGTCTATCTCATCTGGACCGTCCGGATAGAATCGAACGATCCGATTTGATGTTTTTTTTTTACTTTTTTTTAAAAAAAAAATATTTTAATAGATAGAGAATCTAAAATAAAAATAACCTCTTAACTAATATTTTTTTCAAAAAATGTTTTTTTTTTATTTAAAAATCACTAGTTTAAAAAATCAAATATGGACCGCTTCAAATCTCATCCTGGACGGTTCGGATGAGATAGGTAAATGGTACTGGTTCCATATATTCTAAGTAAGCCATTTCAAAGATCCCTCAAAGGGGCCCAATCATTTTAGAAATTCAAGTGAAACAATTGAATTTGGTGGGAGTACAACCGACATATTAGGGCAAGGATTCTTGAGCAGACTCACTTGTGGTGCTACCTACAAATATGACACAAAAAATAGTTGTAAGAGGAGTTGAAGATAATTTTGGAATGAGGAGTTCATACCAACTTGGTGGTCTTTGAATACTGTATAGTAAATGATGCATATTACTATATATAGATTTATACTAATTATACATCATCAGCCTCTTACCACTTGAGTTAATCACTCAAGTGCTTCTATGAATTGTATATTTCATTATTCAAGAATTTGTGGATTGTGCCGCATGTTTTATATATATATATATATATATTTATTTATTTACTGTACATGGATAAATATTCTTGATGATTTTCATACACAAACGCTGAAATACTACTCTTTCCGGTCACAATTATAATATCTAGTTGACTTTTTTGGAGAAATTAAGGAAACCAATTAAATTAGCTTAGAATATTTTTGTTTTTATTTTTTTCTTCAAACTAAATAGTTTGACCAATAAACTAATATATAATCTAAGAAAACATAACATATGATGAAATGATTAAATAATTTATTTAGCTTTCTTAATCTCTTCAAAAAAAAGTCAACTGCGCCTTATAATTGGGAGGAGGTAGTATTTAAAATGGTACATGCTATACCTTCTTGGGTTCGTCAAAGGAATTCTCGTCTTTGACATGGACAGATGTTAGTAATGTAAATGTTGCACTAGAAAGATTTGCGTTCGAGTCCAAGCCATTAATTGTAATATTAAGAGTTTTTGCCTTGTCGATCATCAAAATTGATGGGAACATCCAAGAAAAAAGAATCGGTTCTTTTTCTTTTAAATCGCATAATGTATGTTGGGATATAAAAAATTAAAGAAAATTATGTGTATTTTGTTGAACAATTAGATATCTAAAGAAAATTATTTATTTTATTCAATAATTAAATATGTATTTTATCAGTTTTTCTTATGCCATAACGCATAAAGAGAGAGAATTCAAACTTAAGTTAAATTGTAAAAAGAAAAAAGATAATAATAAAAATATTGGACAAAAGTATATATGTTGGGATATAAAAAATTAAAGAAAATTATGTAATAATTGCTTTTTGGGTTTACTAAACCTCACAATAGAAAGCCCCATATTTTTTACTTCCCCTTCCACTGTAATATTGTAGGAAGAATAAACTTCTAAAAAAAGTATATATTTAGTAGAAAATTCTTATTTCTTTATTAATATTAATTCACACTAATAGATAAATGATCCCCATAATATTTAGTATGCTCCTTAATTGATTGTTAGATAAATGATCCCCAAAATATTCTGCAATTTAAATTTTGAAATGAACTAAGCAATTTCCTTAACACTTTGCCCCAAAAAAATAACGCTTGGGCAAAATATATAGACTTTGTTAGGGTTAGACTTGCAAATTTCTCATATACTCTCCACCTTTCCTTCGGTGTCTCCTCTCTTATTGTGTGGCGAAATCGGTCAAGTGTTGGAATTATAAAAAGATTAAAGTACAGATTGACTAACGAAATATTACGTTAAGAGCATCTGATACAAAAATGTGTATTAAAGGTATCTTAAATACCAACTAACAATTAAAAATGAAAAAAATTTACCAATCAACTATTAAAAATGAAAACTATCACCGTAACGTCAAAATCAGTCAAGTCAGTAAAACACCGTTTGGTTACTTGTATGTAATGTAAGAGAAGCCCAACCGAAGATGGCTGACATGGCATGCTTCTTCCCACATGTGATTCCACCGACATATGAGACGGAAGGCTTACCTGAAACGCGAAGCTCTGTGAGCTGCAATTGCAAATGCTAGACTTCTTCCGTACGGATTTTGCAGGACAAAACTGAAAATGCAGCAATTTTTCATTTGTTATATGATAATCCAGAGAACCATATGACTCCGGGATCATCACAAACTAAGATAGAAGACTAACCTGAACGACGTGAATCTCTTACCCTGCGAATGCTTCCTGCCTCTTTCTCCTAGTGAATTTCAGAGAGCCAAACTGGAAATACGACAAATCTTCTTTTATTATGATAATCAAAGGAGACTGAACAACAAGATCATCGCAAAGTCAGACCGAAAACGAACCTAAAACGGTGCTCGTCTTACTCGCCAGTACAAATTTCAAAGAGCGAAACTAGAAATGCAGGGATTCATGGATTGTACGGCGGTAATGAAAATAAATAGAGCAAGAAGATCAGCAGGGGAGGAAGAGAGAAGGCTAATTTACTGAATATATATTCTTCTTGCTCGCCTTCTTCTGCGTAGAAATTTCAGAGAGCGAAATTGGAAAAAGGCAAGGATTCTTCGCTTGTTCAATTAAGATCAGCATGTTTCTCTTTATTTTATAATTTTTTTAGCGGGGTAGCAAGAGGAGGATAAGGAGGGAGATGCTTAATTGACATTGTTCCTAAGTTTAATGGAGTTTGCCTGATTTTAATGTCACTGCGATAGTTTCCATTTTTAATAGTTGATTGGTAATTTTTTTTTTATTTTAAATTGTTGGTTGGTATTTAAGGTACCTTCAATACATTTTTGTGTCTAATACTTCTAACGTAATATTTTATTGGCAAATCTACACCTTAACCCACTATAAAATAAAGAGAAACATGCTGGAAAAATAAAAGGTTAATGCACGTGTTCCGGTGTAGAACACAAATGTCCAGCCCAATAGGCTGGTGCTTTGATCTTGGATCTAATGACCCTGCCGGAGTATCTATGAGAAAGATATCCGGTAGGGCGGATGATCACTGTACACAGGTGCGAATACTCTTCGCTAATGGGGGGGATGGGGAGAGTGTATAGTGGGGTTGTGCACAGTGATACTAAATGTAAAATAGGTTTGAGTTAGAGCGTGTGCACCTTGAAGCTTGACGTTTGTATATATAGGGCGTGCCCTGGCATCGTAACCGCCTGATCTATCTAATCTATTATCCTCGATATGATAGATTGTCCCTGGATTATATGGTGATCTATATATTCTGCGTAGGTCTATCGGGCCGGTTGTCCCCATGTTGGGCCTTGGGTAGGTCCATAACAATTGCCCCCAGCCCGGTAGTTCAAGTCTTTGAGCTGCCGGGATGTAAATAGTTCCCCGGGTCGGTTTGCTCCTTGGGCCGGGGTGTTCTGTCTAGAGCCCTGCCCGGCTTTTGGACCCGAGGTCGCCTCTCAAGAGTTTGCTCCTACGTCTGAGTAATTTGGACGCCCGAGGTAGCGCCAGGTGGATTGCTTGGTTTCGAGGTCAGGACCCTTCCGCATTTGCCATCATGGTCTCCTGACACCTGACCTCCCTGGATTGGTGAGGGTCTGCAACCGTCACTCCAAGCCGCCCCCAAAGTTCGTGCGCCTTTAATGCCCCCACTATCTGTCTTACGTCACCCTTACTTTTACGGGTGAATTGTTCGGTTTACCCTTATTTCCCCGGCGCCCCTTCGTATTTCGTATCTCTCAACCTTTTCTATTTCTTTTTCCTTCACTTTCACCTCAAAGGTTTTCTCTAGTTTTCTCTGGTTTTTCATCTGGTATTCATCAGGTTTTCTTCAGAGGTCCCAGAATCCTTTACTTCATCTTTCCTCGTCTCTTTATCTCAATCGGTACGTCTTTTCACCTTTTCTTACTATTTTTCTTTTCACTCGTGGAGGTCGGTTACCTCTTCGGTGTAGGCCGGGGTGAGCTCCCTAACGAAATCTGCCAATGCTTGTGATTTGATCGGATGTCGGGCTTCATATGTAATGTCGAACTCAGATAATTCTATCGCCCAACTGGTCATCTGTCCGGCCAAGTCCGGTTTGTGCGATGCATCGGATTGGTCGACCGGTTCGTACCACAACCTTGTGCCCCGAAAATATGGACGTAACCGTCTTGCCGCCATTAACAAGGCAAACACCACTTTTTCTAGTTTCTGATATCTGAGCTCCGAGCTCTGTAAAGCTTTGCTCACGAAGTAGATCGGTACTTGTCCGGTTTCCGTTTCTCGGACCAATAAGGAACTTATAGCTTATTCTCCTACCAACAGATATAAGAAGATCATCTCATCAGGCTCGGGTCTGGAAAGGACTGGCGGGGCTGCTAAACATTGCTTGATCTTTCCGAATGCAGACTCACAGTCTGGGTTCCAACCCCCTCCTGTCTCCTTCTTTAGAAATTTAAAGAAGGGTAGAGCGTTCTCGGTGACCTCGCGGAACCTTGTCAAGACCGCCAATCTCCCGGTCAATTGTTGTACCTCCTTCTTGTTTGTTGGCGCTTTCATGTCTAACACGGCTTTGCACTTGTCTGGGTTTGCTTCGATTCCTCAGTTCGTCAATAAGAAACCGAGGAACTTTCCCGCTGGGACTCTGAATGCGCATTTTGCCGGGTTCAGACGAATCTGGTGCTTCCGCAATTTGTCAAAGGTCTATTCTAAGTCTCGGATATGGTCCCCTGACTTTTTTGATTTGACTATCATATCATCAATGTATACCTCTACGTTTTGCCCGAGTTGGTCCTCGAAAACTTTGTTCATCATTCTTTGATATGTGGCCCCGGCGTTCTTCAGTCCGAAAGGCATAACATTGTAGCAATAATTGGCCTTCTCGGTTATGAAGGCTGTCTTCTCCTGATCTTCCGGGTGCATCGCGATTTGATTATATCCAGAATAGGCATCCATAAAGGACAACAATTGAAATCCAGAGGAGTTGTCGACCAGTTGATCGATGTTGGGCATCAGATAGGAATCTTTGGGGCAAGCTCTATTCAAGCTGGTGTAGTCTGTGCATACTCTCCACTTTCCGTTGGGTTTCATCACCATAACCACGTTAGAGAGCCATGTCGTGTATTGTATTTCTCGGATAAATCCAGCATCTAATAGCTCCCTCACGTGTTTTTCCAAAGCCTTCTGCCTATCGGCTCCCTGTTTCCGCTTCTTTTGCGACACTGTGATTGAACCCGGTTGTATGGCCAACCTGTGACAGCAAAAGTTGGGGTCGACCCAAGGTACTTCCAATGCTTTCCATGCAAACAAATCTCGATTCCTTTTTAGGAATTCCTTTAATCTTTCTTTTAGCTCTGGAGTCATCGTGCCCCCAACTTTCGTGATCTGGGTCGGGTCGTCTCCCAGGACTAAATCTTCTAGTTCGCCATCTGGCTCGGGTCGGGGGACCTCGAGCTCGTCTCGTATATCTAACTCTACTATGCTAACTGGTTGTGTTCTTCTTCTAATGTCTGAGGTACGCCCATGGGATGGAGTCACCGTCTCGTTCTCGTTCTTCCAGATCGTTTCCTAGTAACATTGTCGGGACTCCTTCTGATCTCCATTCACCACTACCACCCTGTCTTTATTGTTCACCATCTTCAACTTCTGATGTTTTGTAGAGACTAACATGTCCCAATTGTGGATGGTTGGTCTGCCTAATATCATATTATATGGAGAGGGGATATCGGCTACGATGAATCTTACCCTTTCTGACCTGAATGCTTCTTTTGTTCCTAGTGTTAGTCTGAGATCAATATATCCCTTCGGGTTAGATTGCTCCCCGTTAAAACCGATGAGTGTTGTTTTGCATGATCTTAGGTCTTCTTCATCAAAGTTCATCCTTTTGAAGGCATCCCACATAATGATGTCCGCCGAGCTTCCTGCGTCTACGAAGATCCTCTTTACCTCACAATTTACCAGGATCCCAATGATGACTAGTCCGTCTTGGTGACCTGGTACGACGTCCTTCAGATCGTCCTTTGTGAACTGCAATGGGGGAGGGGTCGGTCAGTCTCGGTCATGATTTTCTTTGAACCTGGGGGTGTCCAGTACCGAAAAGACTTCCCTTAAATATTTCTTTCTTTGATTCGCAATGTCTTCGCCTCCGCCCAGGCCTCCGCTGATAACACCGCATTTGTGTTCCCTGTCTATTTCTGGGAATTCCTCCTCGTCAGTGGATGCCTTCCGCCGAATTCCACCACTCTTTTGACCAGGTGTTGGGCTTGGACCTCGGGTACCTTGTTTTCGTTTATTGTTTTTCCGGCCCTGTGTCTTTATTAGTTACTGGCGTAGTTTCCCATCTCGGATGAATTTTTCAATTGCATCCCTGAGTTCGTAACATTGGTCCGTGGTATGCCCCGGTCCATCATGGAACTCACAAAATTTTGTAAGGTCCGTACTCGGTCTGTATCTGGTGGGCTGAGGTCTATCGACTTTCCTCATCTCCATTGATCCGACCTCTCACCACAACTGGGATTGTGAGACATTGAGTGGAGCGTATCTATCATACCTGGGCCTTCTTTCCCATCTTTCCCCGTTGACCTTATTATCTCAGATTTGCTTCTGTGGGTCTTCTTTCCTGGTCGACTAATTCCTGTTTACGGGGGGTGTGTTCCTTTGCGTATTGCTTCCTATGGCGTTGGCTATTTCCATTTGTTCCACGTCTAGGTATTGCTTCGATCGAGTATTAAACTCAATGAGGGTGTATACTCGGTTCTTGAATATTGATTTGGCCAACCTTGACGAGGATCAAGGCCGTCAACGAGGCAATGGACATGAACGCTTTCGGGAAGTGCTCGCACTTGTAGAGCGACCTCCTTAAATCTGTCCAAGTATCTCTGCAAAGTCTCTCCACGTTGTTGTTTAATTTTGCTCAGGGTAAATTGCGATTTAGGCAGCTTCTTACTAGTTGCAAAATTGAGCTCGAACTTTCGTCCGAGGTCTTCGTAATCATGGATAGATTTGACAAGTAATGTGTCGAGCCACTTTTGGGCGGGTCCGGTTAACGTGGCCACAAAAAGCCGAGGAATGACCAGGTCCATAATCTGTTGTACGAACATTAGTAGTTCGAATATGTCGAGGTGTGTCCTCGGGTCTTGAGTGCCGTTATACTTTGGTAGATCCGCCAAGTCAAACTTCCTCGGGTACGGAGCGTTCTCAATTTCTTTCGAAAAAGGACTGCAGTTGTGTCCTGCTATGTACCTTACCCAATATTCCCTGGGGGATCCCCTTTGTCAGGTCATCCTTTCTTTACCTCGATCATCCTCGTCCGAGGTTCTTTTCATGCGATGCTTCTTCCGATCCTGGGCACGTTCCCGAGGCTTTGCTGGTTCCGGGTCTGTATCCGGGGAGGTTATTTCCGAGGTATGCTGAGTGGATCTCGTCTGCTTACTATACGAGGGGCTTTCATAGTCTCGGGTTGCCTTTCCATTCTTTCTTTGCCGGTTACCTCGGTTTTGCTTTTTGGCCGATGCTTCAATTTGTTTAACGTGGTCCTTCATGACCTGTTGCATCACCCTGAGGTCTTCTTGACGTTGGAGATTGCTTCGTTTTTCCATGTTTTCCATTCGCCTCAACATGGAGTCCTGAGTCCTCTGTAGGAGGAGGAGATCTGGATTCAGTGGTGAGGCTTCTTGCATCTCGATATCCAGCGGTTTTGCCACCTTGGGAGGGGAGGAAGCCGTGTCTGAGGCGTCCTTCCCATTATTCTTGGCCTCCCTGTCAGGAATATCCTCTTGCCGTACAGGTCCTTGAGTTTGATGTTGCTGACTCGTTTCGGCCTGCGATGGATCTCCACGGTGAGGGTTCTGACTGTTGCTTCGGGTGTTTGCCATTGTTGGTCACGGGGATCGAAATTTAACGGTCCCCACGGTCGGCGCCAATGTTCTGGTGTAGAACACAAATGTCCGGCCCAATAGGCTGGTGCTTGGATCTTGGATCTAATGACCTATGGGAGTATCTATGAGAAAGATATCCGGTGGGCGTATGATCACTGTACACAGGTGCGAATACTCTTCGCTAATGGGGGGATGGGGAGAGTGTATGGTGGGGTTGTGCACAGTGATACTGAATGTAAAATAGGTCTGAGTTAGAGCGTGTGCACCTTGAAGCTTGACCTTTGTATATATAGGGCGTGCCCTGGCATCGTAACCGCCTGATATGATAGATTGTCCCTGGATTATATGGTGATCTATATATTCTGCGTAGGTCTATTGGGCCGGTCGTCCACATGTTGGGCCTTGGGTAGGTCCATAACAGCACGTATTGTCAACTATCGTATTTTAGGCAACTATTTTTAGATAAATGTTTTATTTTAATTGTGAATCTTTACAATTTGTTATAATTGCATTCATATATGTTCTGTCATCAATTTTAATTTATTGTAATTTCATTCTTGAATATTATGTTATTCATTCCTAGGGTTAGGTTGAGGCTTATACATAGCACATCAACTCATTTGCTTTGGACGACTTTGAATGTTTGAAGAAGAACTGCCCTTTAAATTTGTGTGGGAATTAAAGGTTAATATTTTTTATTGACGTTAATTGTGCAACATCTTGAAATTTGGATTCTAAGAATTAATAAATATAAGTTTTGAATTGCGTGAGGGAGTGAGTGATTAGCGGTCTAATTTGATGTGTTGAGGTAAAGAAACAGTGTGGAGGGAGATTGAAAGGAGTAGGATGGATTAAATAACATTACAAAGGCTTTCTTTATAAATGTGTTTTGTTACAAAGTGTTTCTTTAAAATGTTACAAATAGACTTATACAAATTCTACATATGATTACAAACAAAACTTTTATCATGAGGAAGAGAGCACAAGCTTTGGATAATGACATTTACGTAAAATATTCAAAACTTTTCTGATTCTTTCTTACAAGTATTTTTAACCAAGGACAAGAACTAAGTATAGAATTATTGTTGAGAGACGGATTAACTTGTATAATGTTTTCAAGTATGCCTAAGAGATTTAATCATACGTGTCTTCGCAAATAATTTCTGGCATATCAAACAATTATGTCTTCTTTGGTATTGTAGGTAGTTAAACTCTTTGATTTAGAAAATAAAATTTTGGTGAATTTTTATGTTCGTTGGTCAATATTTTAAAATAATAAGAACTCAATAATATGTTGCTGTAATAATTCATGATAAGATAGACGGTCAAATGATACCTTTAGTTCATATAATTCATAATTTGTTGAAAGTTTTATTTTGTTCTGTCATGGCCTACACGTAATTTTAATCTTTGGAAATCTCATACGTATTTAAATATTTTAATTCAAATAATTGATCCCAAAACTTTATGTTGACCATATATCAAAAGAAACAATTTCTGTGTGATGATTTAACATTGTTTTGAGTGGAATTATAGCTGGCATTGAGCAATTGAGATAAAACGAAAGTTTCATGAAGATTGAGTATAATAAATTAAACAAAACTTATTGCTTAAATATTGTCTTACAGATGAAGACCATGGATCATATAAATACAAAATAGTACACAGAGTCAAACCGTATCCTACGATATCTTATCTTACATGTTCACTTACACCCATGTATATACATATTATACGCGAGTCATTTCAAGATGCCCTCAAATGGGGTCAATCATTTTGGAAATTCAAGCGAAACAATTGAATTTGCTGGGAGTACAATTGACATGATAGAGCGAGGATTCTCGAGTAGACTCACTTGTGGTGCAACCTACAAATATGACACACAAAATAGTTGTAAGAGGAATTGAAGATAATTTTGGAATGAGGAGTTCATGGCAACCTGGTGGTCTTTGAATACTTTATAATTTGATAATCAGGTTGCATTATTCATTATTTGTAAATGATGCATATTGCTATATACCAATTACAGGTCGTCACCCTCTTACCACTTGAGTTAATCACTCAAGCACTCATATGAATTGTATGTTTCATTATTCAAGAATTTGTGGATTGTGCCGCATGTTATATTAAAGTTTTTATTGTACATGGATAAATATTGATGTTTTTTATACATGAACTTTGAAATAATATTTAAAATGGTACATGCTATACCTTCTTGGGATCATCAAAGGAATTCTCGTCTTTGACATTGGCAGATGTTAGCAATGTAAACGTTGCACCAGAAAGATTTGCTTTCGAGTCCAGGCCATTAATTGTAATATCAAGAGTTGCTGCCTTGTCATCAAAATTGACAGCCTGAAGAAATATTTGGAATTCCAAATGAGTAACATACTTAGTCACCAACTAACTCAAAAACTAGTCGTCGGTCATCCATTGGTTACCTTAATTCTCAAATAACTCTTTTTATTCTCCGAATTCTTCCAGACAATAGCTGTTGCAACAATTGATGAAGAAGGGGCTTCAAGCGTTGAGTGATATGTAACTCCACTTGATTGTGAGAATAGTTGTTGCAACCAATAACTGGGAATTCCATTGTAGGAATCTCACCAGAAGCGCGGAAGCGTATCGAACCGAGACGATGTAGAAAAAGATGAACCTTCATCGTTTGATTACCTGGAAAGATGAGCGATCTAAAAGCCTCTTCTCGAGCACGATCAAGTCAAAACGTCCAAGTCATTTCTCTATGATCGATCTTCCAAACTATCTCTCGAGGGGATAGGATGGTTGTGTGGGCAACCGTTCGAGATGATGAGCGTCTCCTCTAGGGATTTATTTCGATGAGAGTCTCGCATGAATTAGGTTTACCGATGGGTGAAAGTAGGTTTATATACTACTACACCAAGACCTAACCCTAAACCCTAAGGGTCATAGGGCTCTTAGGCTGTAGTCTCACTTAAGCCCAATTGACCAAAGAGCATATTTTCCAACATCCATAACTTCGATATGAGTCAAATACAATAGCATCCGGTACCCACCTATACATCGACACATAACGTCACAATCTCACTTTTGTGTCATGCAAAGAAATAGATATAAAACGAGAATGATTAAGCTTATTACTTCTTGTCGTTTATATTTACAAAAAGCGGAGCATAGGATACCATTTCGACAACATCACTGCATCACAAATAGAAAGAGTATCCGTCAAGATATGAGTATCAAGTAATTTGTAAACAAACAAAATAATCAATCATGAAAGTTTCATAATTAAGAGAACCATGGACCGTACCTGTTCTTTTCCAGTCCCATAAGGAATGCGGCTTCACCCAAGGCAGACAAGAGGGTTCCAAATCCAGCGTCTTGTTGCCAAACAGCGTACTCACTTATGAAAGCTTTTGGACCAGTACGATTCAAAGAATCAAATTTGTTATACATTGAGAAGATGCCCCTGGAACTTGTATAAACATGGAAATCAAAAATGTCTGCCGGATGATCTAATGGAGAAATAGTTGCGTCGCAATTGGATATGATTTTAATATCCGGATAGTGATGCTTTATGGCATCATAGAACTTTAAGTAGTTTCCAAGGTAGTTATGCATCTCACAATCCTCATTCCCAATAGCAATGTATCGTAGATCAAAGGGTTCAGGGTGTCCCAAAGAAGCTCTCATCTTGCCCCACTTTGATGTAAGAGGACCTCTTGCAAACTCAATCCCATCGAGAGCTTCCTTCAAACGATAATACACAACAAGATCGATCCAATAAGACAAACAATAAGGATAAATCTATAAACGTATTAGGAATCTGTGGATGCTAAAGTGTACTTGCACAAAAGGCCATATGTCAGTTGTGTTGATTTCCTCATGACGGCTAATACCCGCATTAAATACCCATACTGGTAACGTGCCGAGGTCTTCGGCAAGCTATTGAAATATGAGAAAGTGTAAGAATACATTAAAATGTGCGTGCATGTACATATCCAATTCAAAAATGTGAAAAATAAGGAAAAGTACGTACTTGGAGAAACTCCAGAAAACCAAAACCATCATCAGTCCAATAGCCCCATATGTCATTAAAATGACCTGGTCTTTTCTCCCATGGTCCAATGGTTTCCTTCCACCTATATGCATTTATCAAATGATCTCCTTCAACATAAGTACCACCTGATACAATTGAATGGACCACTATATTGTTAGGAGATCAATGAATAATCATTTTCAAGATTCCCATTAATATACTATGAATGTGTACCTGGGAATCGAAGAAACTTTGGTTTCAAGTCTGCTATCATTTGATAAAGGTCCTTTCGAAATCCGTGTCCCTAATGGGAAAAGGAAATATAGTCCCATTAATAATAAGTAAAAGAATAGAGGAAAAAGAACCCAGATCTGTTGATTCCTGCTTTAGATTGAGAGAGGGGTAAAAGAAACTAGGCCCCACTTCTATCCATATGTGGCCCACAAAGGTGAGGAATACCTTTCTTCCCCTAAAAGATCTTTTCTCATGCAAAACCTTCCCCTTATATAGTTAGAAAATAATCATTCCAAATATTACGGACCTTGTAAGTATCCATGGGCATAGCTGAGATCTGGTCCAACCAAATAACTCCATTTTGAGTCGTTGTAATTTGGAGGCTGGAATTGAAGTCTGATGCATTGGCTTCAAGGATAGTTTCCATCCTCCTCCATTTTGAAACATGTTTTGCAGAAGCCCTGCATATATAAATTATTCATTGTGGTTTTGTGATTTAACTACATACTCAATCTTAAATATAAGGAAAGCGACAATTATTTTAGAGAAAAGTATCCTTAATTAATAACCTGAAGTTAGCAGAAGCCAATTCCACTCCGTTTGCTCCCGTGAAGGAAACTCTCAAATCAACTGATCCTGATGAACGGACAAAGAAGACCACCTTGTATTTCTTCCCTTGCTCAATATTCTGAAGGAATAAGATTCATAGATTTAGAGTTAAAAAAGTGGAACCATAAAGAATATAATAACATATAATCAAAAGTTAAAATTTTATGCTCGTACCATGCCCCAAAACCCAGGGTTAGAGAGACCAACAGCTTGAGGGCATTTCTTGGGAGAAGGACAAAGGACGTGCAATTTCACAGCAACCTTATTGCGAGAAAAGCTGGAAGCAAGTTCAGTAGTGACTTGTATATTTGATTCTTCTCCAATAATTTTCCATGGAAAAATACTTGAAGGAACCGTTGTACCCCCAGCTTCGAAACCTTAACACATTAGCGTAAATTCAATATTAATTATCCTTTTATTTTATATGAAACAAAAATAGAAACTCACATAGAAAATATGCTTTTGAATAATCACCTCTATTATTTACAAGTTCTGACCATAGCCCTCCAGACCCCGCATGATTTATCTCCTGAAAAAAAAAAAAAAAAAAAAAAAAGTAGTTAGCCATATGCGTGATACATAAACTCACAAAACCTTAAATATATAACATAGCGTGTTCACCTCAAAAAATACACCAAAAAATTGTTCAGAAATAGGCCTTCCAGAGCCAACGTCAACATGGAGCGTTGCATTGAGGACATTACATTGAGAGGCAAGAGCTAGTAGTATGAGAAAGAGAGCACAAGCTTTCAATAATGACATTTATGAATAATATTCAAAACTTTTCTGATTCTTTCCATTTGTGCTTACAAGTATTTATAACCAAGGCCTAGAACTAAGTATAGAATTATTGTGGAGAGGGATTAACTTGTATATTGTTTTCAAGTATGCCTAACAGATTTAATCATACGTGTCTTCGCAACTAATTTCTGGCATATCAAACAATTATGTCTTCTTTGGTATTGTAGGTAGTTAAACTATTTGATTTAATTTCAATATTGCCAACAAATAATTCAAAGAGAAATTTAAATTCTAAAAGCTTGAATATCCATATTTGAATGAATGTTACTAATATAATAAATGAAAAAGTATGAAATAAAATGTTAAATTATTTTTTGAACGGGAATTCGGTTATGGCATTAAATAAAATTAAATGACTTTAGAAGAATTTCATAGCTTTAGATTTATCTTTTTGTAAGTTTTTTGGAATTTGTCAAGTTTTTTAACGGTTTATGAGTCTATTTATGTTATTTTATGCATGGAAGTGGTAAATTTACGCTTTTTCATCATCATTTAAAGATGGCGTGGAAATAATCCTACGTTCTATGTTGCATTTTATAATATCAGCAAATCTACTTAGTTTTGTACATATATTTTAGGTTTTAAATGGATATACATAATTAGATTTTTCATTTTCAAAAGTACAAATGATCCTTTGATCGCCTTTGTTAACAATGAGATGTAGGCTTTTCTTGTTATTATATACATTTATATTTGTTATACAACCCACCCCACGATGTCTATGTAGATTTTGTAAAGTGCATCGTCCAACAAAATTTATGGTATCGTACCAACATATATGTGGCGAAAAAGAAAAAGAAAAGCATGAACTTTTGCAAAACCATATTACTCAAAGATAACCTAGCTATATCCTCCTGAAGATCATTGTGCCACAAAATAGCTTATGAAATAGATCTCCTTGTTTGAACATATTTACCCATTATTTAATACTTCACGCAATAATAAGAAATAATTAAACTTAAGAAACTAACCTACGACTATAAACCAAATTCAGTGATAGGATATTCAGTCACATCATACATGATTGAGTTTGTTAGTAACACAAGTTTCAATAATGTCATACATATGCAGGAGAACTTAGTATTCCTCATTTTGTGTTCCCGTAGTTATGGATGAAGCTAGAAATAAACAAACAAAGAATGATGATGTTCAACAAGGGCATTTTCAAAAATGCTCATGCACAAAAAACCATGTGTTCAAGTGTTCAACTATTTAATTGGCTAGGATCTTTTGGTATTGTTGCCTTTTTATATACTGAAACTATTAAGAAGAGATTGATGAGGATTGAATTATTGAATGACATTCTGATGGATCCAGGATCCAGATCAATCAACAATATCTTCAAGAACAAAGAATCTAAATCCCTGACCAAAATACTCAAACATACATATATTCATTCATAATCTGTGTCATTATCTTACATGAGATATATAGGCAGAATGTAACAAAGATAGGATAACTACTAATAACTTCCTAAAGATAAGATACCTTAACTTCCTAGGTATAACTTCCTAAAAACAGAACAGATAAAAATACAGACATAAAGCATAACTTCCATATTTCAGTTTCCCTTCGTATGCCTCTTTCTTGAATAAACCAACAGAGGGCGTTGCTATACATTATTCCTATCATTACCCTCCCCTAAAAAAATAAGCCTTGTCCTCAAGGCTGAATTGAGGAAATTGGGAAGCAATCAGATCATAGGGTTCCCAACTAGCTTCTTCAAGAGGGCGGTTTTTCCATTGGATCGCGAGATGAAGTTCATCGAAGAATCAGTAGTGATCACTTTGGAATTCAGAACTTGAGCGGTTCTAATAGTAACTCCCAATCATCCGAAATAGGTAGAGGAGGTAGAGGTTCAGATGTTACACAACCATGAGCTGGACGTAAGAGGGAAACATGGAAAACATGATGGACCTTAGATTCTGGAGGTAGTGTGAGTTCATATGCAACAGATCCAATTTTGCGTTGAATATGATAGGGTCCAAAATATCTCGGTGATAGTTTATGGTATTTGCGGTGAGAAAGGGATTTACGTCGGTATGGGCCGGAGTTTGAGAAACACCAAGTCACCTACTTTGCAAAAATTGATATCCCTGCGATGAGAATTTGCATCTTTTTTCATCTGTTTTTGAGCAGCAACCAGATTGGTTGTAATCAAATGGACAACAGCATCCCTTTCTTCAAAATGATCAGCCAAATCCTTTATGCGGGTACCATCAGAAGCATAAGGCAACAAGGAAGGAGGTTCTTTTCCATACATCACTTGAAAAGGACTATAACCAGTAGATGAATGGATACCCGTATTGTAGGAAAACTCAGCCCAATGCAAAAATTGGCTCTAGCGTTTAGGAAAATCTTGGCAAATACAGCGTAAGTAAGTCTCCAAACACCGGTTAACGACTTTAGTTTGGCCATCTGTTTGAGGATGGTAAGAAGTGCTCATTTTGAGGGTAGTTCCACTTAGGCGAAATAATTCTTGCCAAAAAGCACTTAGAAAAATAGGATCTCGATCTAATACAATCGACTTAGGAAATCCATGCAAACGAACTACTTCTTTACAGAAAATAGATGCCACAGATTTTGCAGAAAAAGTTCGAGACATACCCATAAAATCCGTTGCTTTACTAAAACGATCCACAACCACAAAGATACATTCCCAACCATGAGAAGGAGGTAAACTAGTGATAAAATCCATTGAAATATCCTCCCAAATATGAGCTGTAATATCCTGAATTTTAGACCCTGAGAATTGAGAACAAGCCTAAAGTAAGCGGACGGCTAAGCCCGGTTCGGGAAGAATCCCAAGAATGACAAAAGATAGGAAGCTTCTCATGGACTAAGTAATTTGGCTATATGGGTCAGTTGACCTAATGAGTATAAACCATGGAATTAAAGTGCCAATGGAAAAGATGCCCTTTAACTATGACCAAAGGTATAGGACAATTAGTTGAATGAAAATATGCCGGTATAAGTAAATATACGGTATTCTCAAGGCAGTCATGGATGCCCTACGTTTTTGAAGACAAGGAGTCAGTGTAATCATTACTAGAAGACACGTGTCACTGTGAGGTTAAAAAGCAAAAAGTAAGTAATGATTACGGGGGTAGAAAAGTCAATTCCTTACCCCATAAGGATCCATTTTCGTCCATATGGAGAGAGAGAAGGAAAATCAGATGATGTTATCCATACTTGGGCCCAAACACAAAATACAGGTCTCATTGGATGCTAACCGGTAGAAAAGGGACCGATAGGGACCAGTTAGGGGCTTCTTTTGGATTGAATGAGACAAATGTGGGGCCATATTGGAAAGTGAAAGGGCGCCTCACATGAATGTCCATTCAGGAGAGATTGTCTGGAAAAGTTGAAGAAAAGTACAAAAGAAAGCACCATGTTAACTAGCGAGGCCGAGCATAGACCGGTGAAAAGAGATTGGACCGGATAAAGTGAAAAAGACAGAGGAAAAGCATGAGGGCAGATTTTGTGGGGCCCAAATGGTGCCACCTAGCTCTTATAATAATTAAAATTTACTTGGAGGAAAAGAAAAGCAAAATCGGTCCAAAAGTCAAAGTGCGGGTCCCACTTTCTAGATAAAAAAGGAATAAATCGAGATAAATTGGGAAAATAAAATAAAAATCATGGGATCAGATTTATGGGCCCAAGATGGCGCCACCTACCCCCCTAATCATTAAAAATGACTTGGGGAAAAAGAAAGAGAAAATAAAGAAGTTCCAGACCAAAACTGATAATTTACGTAAATTCCGGGCCAAAGTAGGTAATTTTCCCCAATTGAAAGATAAAAATCTGAATAAATGGAGGAGAATGCGCCACATGTCAGCCCCTGGAGACCTCTGGAATTCTCTGGAAAAACTTGGAGAAGAAGTCAAAAAGTCAGATACAACTGGACAGGAATTTACTACAGTTATTCTGGACTGTTCAGATTCTTTTGCAATTATTAAAAACCCAAAACACTCTCACTCTCTTGGCCATGGGAGCACAAAATTTCCAGAGGAGAGGGAGAGAGAGATCTGTAAAAACTTCATAGCCAAGCTCAAGACTCAAGCCACCAAGATCATTCAACGGTTCTCCGATTCTAGGTAACCCTGAAAACTCTACCTTCTTGAGTTCTTGTTAGTGTAATTTCGTGCAAAAGGTAGAAGCTTAGTGTTGGGGTTGGATTTTTGCATTTCTGAGGCCTCCACTTGTTCTGGAACGTGGTTTTGTAGGGGGTATGGTCATGGTTTAAGTTTCCGAAGTCGAAAACACCGAAAAACCCCTAAAACCAAGATTACCACCGATTACGGAATTACGCGGTGATGCTTCAACCCGACCTTAAAAATAGTAAACAAAATTGGAAAATCTGGAATTTTACAGGTAGAAATTACACTTCTTAAGGTCCATCTTGATGTATAATTTTATGTCATTTTGAGTTTTCTACTAAGAGATAAAAATTGGTGAAGTTGGCTCAGAGTGCAACAGGGCGAAAAATGACCAGGGTGTAGAAAATAAGCCACACGCCAAAATAAGTGAGCTTTCATGGTCTGAGTATATTTTTCCTGAAAAATATACTTTGCAATGGTTCAAATGGAGCTGGTTTCATGTAAACATTATTTTTTTTTTGGAATTTATTAAAAATCGTTGACGTTGGACCAAATTCATTGGATTTTCTGGAAAATAAGTAAAGGGCTCAGTTTTAATTAAAAATGCAAGGGTAATTTTGGAAAATGCTGAAATAAGGTATTTTGGTGTTGTTTAGGACATGGACATATTTGGAAAGGTAATCGGGCATACTAAAGTTTTAAGACGGTACATACCCCATCAGGTAGTAACCGCTTTACTCAGATATCTTTATGTGTTTTGTTGTATGTTTGTATTTGCCATGTGTGTTTTTGTATATGTATTGCCAAATATGTATACAGAGTTATGTGGATCCTAGCGCTGAGGATGATTGGTCCGAGGCCGTTCTTGATTGGCGGATGTACGAGTCGATAGGTCCGGGGCTGTCCTGGTGAAGGCGGCTTTACGGGTCGTGACTCCGGTAAGTCCGGGCTTGCCTTGGTAAAGCGACGGCCGACGCGTGGTAGTCGGTGATGTTTGTGTATTTCTGTTTGCATATGTGGTATGTATTTTGGCATGATTATCTGTTGTTTTTTATCTGGCATGGTAACATACATACTCCTTACACATTTAGTATTTGAGTATTGACGGTTACTCTGGGGGCCGATATCGGACTCCAGAAGCTTCTGTAGCTGCAGGGGAGCGTGCCTGACAGCGAAGACTTTTTGGAAAGGTAGGGCCTAGCGTTGCAGTGAAGAATGGGGAATGCCTTATCACATTCTATATTTTACCTTTGGATGACTGTATAATTATTGTTGGCATTTATTTTTTATAATTGTACCCTCAACCCTTCGGGGACTTTATTTTCTAGTTATTTACTTTTACCAGTACAGAAGATTGTCCAAATCGGTTAAATGCTCTGTTGCGCTCACTCTGATACTTATTAAATGGACCTAATAATGGAAGAAATGTAACTTTTATGAGGAATCCCTCTAACCCGCCACCCGAAAGGGCGAGGCCGATAGGGGTGTAACATGAGCTGGTATAGGTCAGGGTTGTAAAAGACCACCGGGTGCTTGAGGAATGTACTTGCCACGTTGACAAGCTGAACAATGCTTAATGTAATTGGCAATTTCCTCTTTCATGTGCTACCAATAGTAAAATTGCTGCAGACGTTTAAGTGTTTTGAGGACTCCACCATGACCTCCGGTAGGAGTTGAATGAACCTCTTTGATCAAGGCAGTAGAAAGATCAGATGTAGCCAGGATGACCAATCTGTCCTTATAGTATAAAAGTTCATCATTAAGAGTAAAATGAGGCACTGATTGTGGATCAAATTGGAGAGATGCCTTGATAACTGATGTATGCTGATCTTGAGCCAGAAGTGAAGGCAAATCTTGAAATAATGTAGCATGGGGAATTACCAAAGAGAAGAAATCACTAGAATGAGGAATTCGAGATAAGGCATCAGCAGCTTGATTAGAAGACTCAGTCTTGTAAATAATGTGAAAATCAAATGGGAGAAGCTTCAATATCAAGCATTGTTGGGCAGGAGTTGTTATGCGCTGCTCCAAGAGGTATTTGAGGCTAAAATGATCAGTGTGAACCTCAAATTTGCGCCCAAGAAGATAATGATGCCACTTTGGCAAAGAAGAAAGCAAGGCTAACAATTCCCAATGATAAACTGAATTGTTATGCTTTGTAGGAGACAAACCCTTGCTGTAAAATGCAATTGGATGACCCTCTTGATGTAAAACAGCACCAATGCCAGAAGAAGAAGCATCACACTCAACAATAAACTTCGTGGAAAAATCAGGTAATTGTAATACCGGAGCTTTAACTAATGCCTTATGCAGATTTTGGAATGCTGCCAATGAGTGAACATCCCATTTGAAACCATCTTTTTTGGTCATATCAGTTAAAGGCTTTGCAATTTGACCATAATTTCTGATAAATCTACGATAGTAGCCTAAAAGCCCCAAAAATCCTCGTAATTCAGTAATGTTTTTGGGCAAAGGCCAATTAACAATAGCAGAGATTTTGTCAGGGTCAGCCATCACTCCTTTTGTAGAAATATTATGTCCCAAAAATGAAATATCCATCTGGAGAAAGTCACATTTTTCAGGATTGTCATAGAACTCATTTAAACATAATAATTGGAAGATAATAATTAAATGAGTGAGATGATCCTGAAAATCCTTACTGTAAACCAAGATATCATCAAAGAACACCAAAATGAATTTCCTGATATATATATGGGCGGAGTAAGTCATCCATGATAGCTTGGAAAGTGGATGGGGCATTAGTGAGACCAAATGGCATAACTGTAAATTCGTAGTGGCACGAATGAGTTACGAAAGCGGTCTTTGGTATATCCATAGGAGCTACTCGAATCACGGTGATACCGGAACAAAGATCAATTTTTGAGAAATATTTGGTCCCATGAAGTTCATCAATCAATTCATCGACCGTGGGAATAGGGTATTTATCTCGCACGGTAATTTTGTTCACTCTCTATAATCTATACAAAGACGCCATGTAGAATTTTTCTTGGGAACTAACAAAACAGGACTGGCAAAGGGGCTCATACTAGGCTGGATAAACCCTTTTTGAAGTAATGCAGCAACTTGTGATTCAATTTCAGTCTTCTGAGAATGTGGATACCTGTATGGTCGAATGTTAGGTGGAGAAGCGCCCGGGTGAAGATGGATATAATGGCTTCTGTTTTGAACATGAGGGAGTGATTGTGGCTCAAGGAAGATATCAGCAAACAGCTGCTGTAAATCTTGCAGAATTTCAAATTGGCGTACAATTTCCATACCATCATAGCGCTATAGAGAAATATGGGCAGAAGATAGAGGTAGTCCTTGAAGCTTGTATCTTTTACCATCAACCCAGAAAATCATGAACAATTGCTGCCAATTAGCCTCAACAGTATTCAGAGAAGCAAGCCACTTAATTCCCAAAACCATATCTACACTGCCAAGTTTGAAAGGAAAGAACTCTTCTGTAATGGTCAAGCTTTGCACTGTGATCGTAACATCTCTACAAATGGCATTGCAAGCTCTCATAAACCCGTCACCAATTTGAACTCTTAGGGGAGGAAGTGTGGTGAGTTTCAATGACAATTCAGACACCAATTCATGAGAAATAAAATTGTGTGTTGAACCTGAATCAATAAGGATCAGTATTGATTTTGATTGAAGAGTGCCTCTTACTTTCATTGTAGTAGTTGATTTTTCTTTTCAAGAAAAGCATGAAGAGAAATTTCTGCAAAGGTTTCCAAACCAGCGTCATCTTCTTCTTCATTCATCGTCTCGTCTTGCTCGTCGGGTAATTCCACTAACTGCAAGGAATGGGAATTGCATCGATGACCCGGAGTGAAATTAGCCCCACACCAATAGCACAAGCCTTTGTTTCGTCGAATTTGGCGTTCTGAGTTGGTGAGACCCGACGATACTGTTGTAGGCTGATTATACGCCGAACTTGACGAGAATATCATAGATGGCTAATTGTGGGCTGAACTAGACGCAATTGTCGGTCGATTCTGACTAGCCGAATTTGAGGAATTAGTATTTCCTAAATAATTCGCTTGATTTGAATTATTTGAGGAATTATTAATTCCCCAATAATTCCGCGCCCTTGATTACGGAAATAGGGAGTATATTCTGAGCCCTTAAATTGCGTCTATTTCGATTAAGGCTGTTGCGGCATATATTTGGCTTCAAATTCCATAGCAAGCGGCCTTATACACAGTACGAGGCTTCTAAATTTTCACATCTGATTTTAAATTCCCTTTTAAACCGTTAATAAACAACGCCAAAAGACAATGTTCAGGCCAACCCTACACACATGATGAACGACGCACGAACTCCTTCCTATATTCTTCGACAGAACCGGTTTGTTTAACATCACATAAGTAGACTTCTGGATTTTGGAATTCCGTCAGTCCAAATTGCTCCTGGAAAATTTGAATTAATTCTTCCCAGTGGCGTATAGTGCGACTTGAAGAGACCCAAGTAAATACATCCAATGCTTCTCCTTCTAGATACATTGCAGCCACTTCAATTTTGAGATCCTCAGAGAGTTTGATAATACCTAAAATACTTCTCAACTTTCATCACCCAGCCTCGGGGATCTCCGCCTTCGAATTTTGGGAATTCGACTTTAGAATGAGGGCGATTGCTTGGTTTTTTACTCCACCAAGGTATTTCTCCTTCAAATTCTTCATATGGGTCTGGTGGTTTTTCTGGTTCTTTTTCCACATCTTCTATCATAACTGTAGGAATTTTTTGCTTCTTAACTTCTTTCATCTCAGCATATACTTGAGCAAAAAAAAAAATCTCAGCATATAAACTTAAGAGTTTAGAGACAATGAAATTCACTTGCTGTGAAACATTCTCTGGTACTGATGGAAATTTAGTGTTGGGAGATTTGGAAGATTCTGCTTCTTGTTGGGGATTAGCAGAATCAGATGATTGTGGTTTCTTCCTATTATATCCCATAACTCACAGGGTTCCAGAGAAAGTGGCTTTGATACCAAAATTGATGGATCCGAGATCCAGATCAATCAACAATATCTTCAAGAATAAAGAATCTAAGTCCCTGACCAAAATACTTAAACATACATATATTCATTCATAATCTGTGTCATTGTCTTACATGAGATATATAGGCAGAACGTAACAAAGATAGGATAACTACTAATAATATAACTTCCTAAAGATAAGATACCTTAACTTCCTAAAACATAACTTCCTAGGTATAACTTCCTAAAAACAGAACAGATAAAAATACTGACATAAAGCATAACTTCCATATTTCAGTTTCCCTTCGTATGCCTCTTTCTTGAATAAACCAACAGAGGGCGTTGCTGTACATTATTCCTATCACATTCATAACTAAAAAATGAAGTAGCATATCAAAATTTGGGGGCCTGGCTGGTGAAAACACTCTCTTTCCCGTTTTCTAGTCAGTTCCATGCATGGTTGAAGGCTCCCAAAACGCAATTGCCAAAATGCAATTCGATAAACAAAACTTGATTTACGATAATAGTTTTTCTTTGGCTTTCCCTATATTATGGCATTTATTGAACCGAGTTTTGGCTTCAAAAATCAAACCATATATTTGCATAGATAGATAGATAGATAGAAGTTTTGGAGGCATATTAACAATATGATCATATGAGCACAGTTGAACTAGAAGAAGAAATTTCCACTCTACTTGAAACAGAACGATCTGTTGTAGTGAGATTGATAGAGGGATACTGACTCAGCTCAGGCGCGTAAAATAACAAACTCAATTGTGCGCAGCATTCAAATAGTTCAATAATGAAAAATGAGGAAGTGATTGGAACATCAAAGAAAAAAGGATGGGTTATTTTTCTTTTAAATCTCATAAAGTATGTTGGGATATACAAAATTAAAGAAAATCCTTTCTTTTATTCAGCAATTAAATATCTATTTTTATCAATTTTCTTATGCCATAACGCATAGAGAGAGAGAGAGAGAGAGAATTCAACCTTAAGTTAAATTGTAAAAAGAAAAAAGAAAAACAAATTGTTTTTTGGGGTTGCTAAACCTTACAATAGAAAGACCCATATATATTTTTTACTTCCCTTCGTCTGTAATAACGTAGGAAGAATAAACTTATAAAAAAGGTATATATTTAGTAGAAAATTATTATTTCTTTATTAATATTAATTCACTCTAATAGATAACGATTTAGGATATCACTTAGTATGCTACTCAATTGGTTGTTAGATAATGATCCCAAAATATTCTGAAATTTAAATTTTGAAATGAACTAAGCAATTTCCTTTACACTTTGCCCAAAAACATAACACTTGGGCAAAATATATAGAATTTGTTAGGGTTAGACTTGAAAATCTCTCATATCAGCAACACGTCGACTCTCCACCTTTCCTTCGTTGTCTCTCCTCTCTATTGTGTGGCTAAATAGGTAACGTGTTGGAATCATCAATATCAATATACACTTAAAAGCAATAGCATTTTAAGCCGCCTCCTGTTTACCCTCTCACAAAAAACTATTGCTAACAATAGTCACAGCTTCAAATATGGCTCAATTTTGGGCTTCGTGTTGGAAGGGAGATGTGTTGAAAATGTTGTTTCTCTTTTTTCAGATTTAAATTTCCCTCCTTTTATCACTTCAAATTCAAATTTCATTATACAGATAATTCTAATATATAATCAGCATTGCTCAACCACGCCAGTCATCTTACATTTCGTCTTCATATTATGCAACCTTCTTAACCTGAATGCGTTCCTCCGATTTTGGCTCCTTCCCATCTTCCACCTCCAGTATCCTCCACCTTCAGATTATAAGACCAACAGAGAGAATCACAACTGCAGTTTTACTGTCTATTGCATCGGACTCATCTATCCGCCATCATTCACCTTCAGATTATAAGAGGAAGAGAAGCAATAACCAAGTTACTTTTCATAGTTTTTCACCACACGCACTGCGATCACAAAATAACTCCATAACAGTGCTGATTTAGCTTCATTGGCCCACTACCGTTCACTCCTCTGTTTCGCTCCCTCAGCGCCGCTGTCGCAGAACATGTTGAAGAACGTCTTTCCGGTCAAGTCGAACGACGATCCGTTGAAGAAGAAAGTCTTTCCGGTGAAGAGGAACGAGGAAGAGTGAAGTAAACTACCAGCTGTTTTCCATCGCCAACGTCGCAGATCCTTTTCAAATGAAGGTTTTAGCTGTTGAGATTTACCAGATCTCCACCTATGTTTAGCTGTTGCGAGATCTCCACTTATGCTCCGCTGTTGCACAAAACGACCAGTGAAGAAGAAGGTTCCGGTCCGCTCTCATCTGCGGCGCTGTTGAAGCTTCGCTGCACAGTTTGTGGCTTTAACAGTAATTTGCGACGCCGACACCTGAGTGAGCTCCTGTAGTAAGCAATTTCCTCCTCCACAAGCGCACTGCACTGCACACCGGATTATTAACACACATTCGGATAGCTTAAAGTGTAGGAAGGAAATCTTAAACAGGAAGCGTAACACATCAAGCTATTAGCCCTGTCCTTGATCACTGTTGGAACACATCAAGCTCCATCCTTGCTCTACAGTCACAATCACCCTTCTGCAACGTCTATGGATACAAGGTGTGTTCGGTGAAGAAGCTGGACGTTAGATTGAGATGCATGAGAGACGTTGGAAGACACAATGGAGCTGGTCGGAACTAAATCATTGATGTTGTAATTAGTATTATTATTATTATTTTAAATTTGAGTTTTTTTATTATTTATATTTATCATCATTTTTTAAAAACGGTCTAATTGATCAAATGTACTTTCATCTATAGATGCCGCAATTGAGGGGCGGAAGTCATGGGATGAAGAAAAACAAAATTTGTTTATCCTATTTATCTTTTATTTGCTTGAATTAACGCGGGGGGAACTATATCGACTTATATATAAAGTTAGATTATTAAAAAATCCAGCTTTTTCTCCGTCTATGTGAACACGTTGTTTGTTCTGAGCAAAAAAAAAAAACACACACACATCATTTGAGGATACTTTTTAATAGTAAAACAGTTAAATAAATATTTTTTCTTTCCAGTTTATAATAACAAAAAATTCTCAAAAATGATTAAAAGAAAATAAACCTCGCAAAAAAAATATTTTTTTTCTCGAATCCCCTATTAAGATTAGCCACTGTTTTCATCGTACTAATTTGAAGTTCAGATTACCCCCGGGAATGCATATAATAAAGTATGTGATACATATGTTAATATCATCCGATTAGGTTTAAGCTATCCCCATATATTTAATATGCATTATGCCTCGCCTTTAACTTTCACGCTGACGTTGGTACAACTGATAAGCGTCTTATGTCATTTAAGCAATGTCTCAACTTCAAGCCTTATAAATGCAAAAAAAATTAATAATATGTTCTACCACTTTACCACTTCTGTGTAGCGAAAACTTAATTTTTCAAACAATTAATAGTTGAAATATGCTCTACAACTTTACAGACAAATATGTTCTCTTTTCTTTTATCTATGTGATATATCCTAAAACAAAAATTGATTAGTTTTAATATAAAAACACGTCTTTAAGATAAGCATCCTATTAAAGTTCTTAAATTCATTAAATACAAAAATACATGCCAATGACAATATCGTCTTACTAGAGTTTTTTATGCTTCTCTATATACTCTCCTCATAATTGTAATTAGAATGACAATATAATATAATCATAGAGCCTCACTACTTCAAATTTCACTTGCACTAAAAACATTTTTTTCCATTTCAAATTGCACTATTTCGAATTTAAACTTTCAGAATTGAAAGACGAAATGCACTATTTCACTATCATATTTCAAATTTGTACTTTCAAAGAAGAAATGCACTATTTCACTATCATATTTCAAATTTATACTTTCAAATTTCAATTGCACTATTTCAATTTCCAAGGTGTGTTCAAAATAACTCTTCCTTCCCTCCTTTTTTTTTTCAATTCAATTTCAAAATTCAAATTTCTATATGTGCACTATAAAATCGGTTATACCAGAAATTTTACCATTCATCAAAATATCCTACAATCAGTCCTTTCTCAACCATACCCCAAATTTTCCATTTCCTCTAATGGCTGGTAGAAAGAGCTCAATGATAAAAGATATTAATGACACCACCGATATGTGGAGGATTGTTGTACGTATCTTGAGGAGGTGGAATACCTACCATAGGAACTCAACATCACAACTGCATGCCATCTGTTTCCTCCTGATCGACCAAGATGTTAGTTGTCACTATTCTTTCTCTCAGTCATTCATCTTATATGCACATGCATACTAACATTACATCTTACCATAACATTCATGTCTTCAAACTCATGTCTTCACCATATGTGTATGTAGGGTGATAAAATCCAAGCTTCAATAGTTAACAAGTCACTATTTAGTCTCTACGAGAACGAACCACTAGAAGGACAAAGTTACTTCATCGCCAATCTAGAAGTCATCCCTAATGGGAACGAATACAACACTACTACGCACAGGTTCAAGTTGCTTTTCAATTCAGCAACTTATGTCAAATATGAGGTTGCAACACTACCACTGACCGGGTTCACCTTTCTCCCCATTCAAGACATTCTCAGTCAATCAATTATCAATCATACAAAGTCTTTGTTTGGTTAGTACCATTTTTCCTTTTACTTTCCAAATAATTCCTTACACTTCAAAACTTATACCTTCTTTCACAGACGTCATTGGGTTCATTTTAAGCATCGAACATCTGGAGGAATATCAAGCTGGCACTCAGATTAAGAAAAAGATTAGAGTGTTATTGAGTGATGAAAGGTGCACATTCCACGCAGTCACTGTTTCATTATTATTCTATATTCCCACGATGAATTTCGTATTGGATTATACATTTTTTTTCAATATTTGTACAAACGTATACATAGGTTACAGTCAGTTTGCTTCATCATATACATATTTTAAATTAGTTTCATTTAATAATTACCATTCTGTTTTCTCAATACGCAAGGGATAAGTCTATTCAAATGGTATTGTACGATGATTGTCTTAGTTCAATTTACACTACTTTAGAAAATGTCATATTTGTGAGGAAAAAAATTCCGTCGCAAATTTTGACAAATTTGCGAGGAAAAAAAATTTCCCTCGCAAAATGATCACTTTTGTGAGGGAAAAAAATTTTCCCTCGCAAAATGAAATTCGCCAATTTTGCGAGGAACGAAGTTTCCCTCGCAAAATGGCAATTGTGTTTGCGAGGAAACTTCGTTCCTCGTAAAACTTGACCATTTGCTTTAGGGAAGTTTTTTTCCCTCGCAAAATTTGGGAAAATTGGGGAAAATATCCCGCCAATTTTCCTCATTTTTGCGAGGAACAATGTTTCCTCGCAAAAAATGGTCATTTTGCGAGGAAACTTAGTTCCCTCACAAAAGTGATGATTTTGCGAGAGAAATTTTGTTCCTCGCAAATTAATTTTTAAAAAAATTATTTTTTTGTAAAAAAGTAAAGCGAAAATTAAACAAAAAAAAAATTCAACTTTCTCACTCATTTCCGCCTCTTCGACTCAAGCGTATTGATTAAAATCAAGACAATTTTCTTTTAAACAATAGTATTTTGAAATATATTTATAAACATTTGTCTTATAATTAATATATTTATTTTTTCTATATATCTTCTTTTTTATCATTTAATCAAATAAATATAACAGAATGACATATTTTTTAAAAATGTAAATTAATAAAAACCTTCGTAAGATTTACTTAAGGACGTCAAAAATGATAAGCTTAGAGCCAAAAGACCGGACCAAAACTCACGCTCATTCACCTCACTCTCACTGAGTCTGCCTCAAACCCAGATTTGTTTCTCACGGCCTCTTCTCCGCCATCTCCTTTCAGCTTTTCTCCGATTTTTGCCTCTTCTCCGAGCATCAACAACGCCACCACCGGCGTCAAGCACAGCCCATACCGCAACCGGCAGCACTACTCACGGTGCGACCTCCCTGCACAGTCCTCGGACTCGCCACCTCAAATCCACTGCGCACAAGCAGAACTTGCTTCGCTCCATCATTTCCAAGTATTTGAGATCTGGAGGAAGTTGTTCGTATACTTGGAGTTGTTCATCTATAGGGTTTTTCTGATGCTTCCGTGGATACCGCCGGCGAAGAAAGCGAGGATTGAGCTATTCTCTGGGTGTTGGCTGTAGCGAGGATAGCTGTGATTCTCTTGTTAGAGTCGCTCATGTTCAGAAAACATTTTGGTACTTATATGTAGCCTGTACGTGCTTTGCTCTTCAAAACTCAACCTTTTTTCCCCTTTATGTTTAGGTTTTCCCCACTAACTTTGTGTACAGTTTTTCGTCTCACTATTACTGGATTAGGTTGAGGGTCTTTTATATACCTAGCTGATATCTGGTCCAGATTATTATTTCTTACAAGTTCTGTTGGTTAAGGGGACACAAGGCAATGGGTATACCTATCTCTAACTATATTATTCATTTGCTTTGATAATTTTTTTCAAGAAGAGTGTGAATGTTGCGGGTTTTCAATAACGCTGCTATATCATTTTGCTCAAGGGTGTTTTGAATATGTGGTTTTTGGTGTAAAAGGTTGGGGGAACAAGATATAAAGATGACACTGGAACTTGAAAATATTTTACAAGGCCAAAATGTTATGTAAGTAGCAACGTTTTCCTTTTGAGGATTTGACGTAACGATATGAATCATGCTTGATTTGGCTTTCTATGATATAAAAAGAGCTTCAGATGGACCACATGGCTTACTTTTTTTTGCTCAAAGACCACATGGCTTACTTGAAAAGTATGTTTTTGGCAAAATCCCACACATGAACATATATGACAAATCATGAGCAAATTGAAAACCCCGTGGCTGTGATCTCAGGTGTGAAGCGAGAGCTCCCATTCAAAAATGTCAAGTAGGCTAGTTTTAACTACTAAAACCATCTTTCATTCTAAATCACAAGTGTCTACTAATATACTAGGATACAGAATCTTCGCACCAATTATGATTGCTCCTACTGCTATGCACAAGTTGGCTCATCCTCAAGGTATGAATTATCAGAAAGACGTGATTATGATTATATATTCATTTACCATTTATTTCCAATATGTAAATTATTTCATGTTTCTGTGATTTATCATTACAGGAGAGGTTGCCACGGCCAAAGCAGCAGCTGCAAGTAACACCATAATGGTACATTTAAGAATGAAAGCCTCATCACTTGCTCAAACACCATTCTGACTTGCTGATGGTTTCCATGTTTTCTTAAAGGTTCTGTCTTTCATGTCTACCTGCACCTGGAGGAGGTTGCTTCAAGCTGCAATGCTGTTTGGTTCTTGGCGAAGGTGCAGAAGTTACTGGTGGTGGTTGGAACAAAGATACAAACTAAGCTATTTACAACCCCACCAATAGGATGCAATGCTTTGGAGGAGGACGTGTGTGAATTGACTGCAAGTTTTCTTAGTTTAACTTTATTTATTGATTTTGATCTATATTTAGTTTTTTAATCTAGCCTTCTAATCATACTATATATTGTTAGGGTTGTAATGGTAGTTTGATTGTATGATAAACAGTCCCTAAATTCTTGCCATTTGTGAATTAAATCTGGTTTTAACATTAAGTGTATTTACATTTGGTGATCTTGATGCTTATAATCTGCTTTTCTTCTTCCCTTTTGCTAGAGGATTAATCACCTATGTCTGTATTTTGACTTTGCAAATTTCTCTTGATAGGGTACTGAAGATAGGAGTTCTTCTAACTGAGGTAAAGCTTTCAATTGATTTTGGTTTCTTTTAATTGTATGTAGCAGAGCTGAAAGACATTGTTGTCTCCATTTTTACTGAATCTATCTGAATACTAGCATTGACTATGACCATGCATGCATCTGTTTGGTGTTTAAACTTTTGAGCAATGATTCTCTTTTTATCTGTCTGTTCTGATGTTTTGATTAGGGAAGGAACCTTCTCGAAATAGACCGTCCCAAAGGTCCTTTTGGTACAACGGTTAGTATTCAGCATTTTATTGTAAACCGCTTGTTCTGTTTTTATTATAGCTTGTTGCCATGCCACTTACTTTGTGCCCGAAAGATATTATGCGAAAGGAAATAATACTATTGATTCTTGTATCGTTGTGAATTGAATCTTTAACCTTGCTATTTCCTGTATATTTGGACGAATGATTGATTTAGGATTTGTTTTTCTTTTCTCCTTCCAGTTGTCTCCTCACAACTAATCTCAATTAGTAGTTTCATCTTGGATATTGTCTGTGATGTTTTTATCACTGAACCCTTCTAATGATATGCGTTAAACTTTCTATTAAAAAGCCTATGGTTCTCATGTCTATTAATTCTCCAAGATTTAGGTGATGATCCAATGGTTGATTCATTCTCAATAGCACTATATCGCGGCAATTTAGTTTCTAAAGCCTGTAAACCATGTTCAGTTAGGAGAATCTTGTACCTTCCATTTTAATCTTTTATTTTGATATAGATTGTAATATGAGTCTTTAAGAAATTGGGAATTAGGGTAGAAGAGAAGATTAGAAAGTTGAAGAGAAAGAAGTTGAAGAGACTAGAGTGGAGAGAGAGGGAGTGATCTGAATGTTCTCTTGAGTTTTCATTAGCAATGCAAAATCTGAATCTGTACATGGGGGTTCTGCCACATATATATAGGCAGCAGGGATTCACTTAAACAGGGGGCCTAGTGTCCTAGGGTCATTAGTTATTAGACATGGCTAAGGCTATGTTTGGCTAGTGTCACACCTAACAATGGCTAGTGCCACTAATAGCTAATGCCACTCATCTAACTAACTTTCAAAATCATTTAATTAAAATGTCATATCATATTTCCATGCAAATTAAGGTACTCCTAACTGGAACATTAAGAGCCTGACTATTTATAGATTACATATATGTAGTAATTTTTTTTTTATTAATTTATTATTATGTATACAATGGTAGCAAGGTATTGTGAAACCATTGATGTGTAAAATTAGAAATCAATATTTCTTGAGCCTGGCCATTGAATATATTCAACTAACTTTTGATGCTCCTTTATCAATGGAAATTCTTCCTATCTGTTTATATCTTTATCTGCTCAAGAGTACAAATGTCAGCTAGGTAGTGTGAAACCATTGATGCATATATCTAGACATAGATTCTTTTTTAGTTTATCCAATCTTCATAAATTCAGTTAACTAACTTTGGTTAATTCATTATCATTGGTAATGGCGTAATGCTAATTATCTGTTTCCTTGGTTGTATAAAGTAAATAAGTGATAATGAAGTGGAATCAAGAGTGATGGGGAGAACATATATAGACATCTACATGTGTTTTGAATTTAGTTGCTAACAACTGACATGATGGTATCCATTAGGAGAAATTTCCTGTTGACATTGCAATTTTCTGATGACAATTGATGAGCATGATGATGTATATGTTGTGTTATAGCTCTACATGGATGTCATAGTAATTATTTGCAAGTCTATCTGATAAACGGCAATGTTGTGTGACTTCTATGTGCTTTGTTGTGGAAGATTAGGGGCTTTTTTTTCAATTTGCCCTTTTTAAAATAACTATTTAACAAAATGCCCTTGTTTGGAAACTATTTAAGCATTTGCCTTTTGTTTAGTCGACTAATGCCCTTGTTTAGTCGACTAAATCACGAGCAAACAATTTTTTACATCCCGCGATTTAGTCGACTAAACATAAGTGTTTATCGACTAAATCCTGGGGAATTTTTTTAAAACATCCACGCGATTTAGTCGACTAAACACTTATGTTTAGTCGACTAAATCAAACAAAAAGCCTTTAAAAATTTAGTCGACTAAATTGCGTGGATGTTTAAAAAAATTTCCCCCAGCGATTTAGTCGACTAAACACTTATGTTTAGTCGACTAAATCGGGGGATGTTCAAAAAAATTGTTTGCCCGTGATTTAGTCGACTAAACGGGGGCATTAATCGACTAAAAAGGGGCAAATGCTAAATAGTTTCCAAACAAGCATTTTTGTTAAATAGTTATTTTAAAAAGGGCAAATTGAAAAAAAAGCCGAAGATTAGGAGTAAGCATGTGATTGGAATGCCAATAAAGTGTTGTAAACTAAATTGAAACTATAAAAGTGAGTTTATAAGCATTGTTTCTTGGAAATATGATTGTTAATTGATGTGTGACTTCTTTGTACTGAATCCATTGATGTGGCAGCAAATTTGAATGAAAATCTGTTTTAATTGTTAATGATTGATGGTTAAATGAAAATCATGGCTATCTGGTTGATGGTTTTTATAGGGTTTAATTGATGGCTATCGTTTGCTCCAAAAATATGATTTTTTTAAAAAAGAAAATGTTTATGGCGTCCCAAAATAACCATTGGGACTCCTTAAATTACATTTTTGGAGTCCCAAAATAACTTTTGGGACGCCTTATATTATATTTTTGGAGTCCCAAAAGTTATTTTGGGACTCCAAAAATCACAGTTATGTACACATTTTGTACGTAATTTTTGGTGTCCCAAAATTAGTTTGGGACTCCTTAAATCATAATTAAGGTGTCCCAAAATTAGTTTGGGACGTCAAAAATATAATTTTACTGCGTCTCCTCAATAGACATCCCTTGAATAAGGGACGTTAATTAGGCTTATTTTGGGGCGTTAAAAGGGTTTTTTGTAGTAGTGAGTTGCGTTTTATATTTTTTTTGTTTCGGAAATCTTGCAACATTAAAAATATGATTTACTTTTTCATGCTACTCCTTAAAGTGGGAATAATTTGGTTAGTGTTTGTGACTTGGTTTTGTTTGGATTTTAAAGGTAGACAAGTAGTCACTTTCCACAACTAGAGAGACTTCATATTCTTCCAAAGATCATTGGTATGTATTCCCAAGACTTTAATAACTAATCCACATTTTTATATTTATGCATTTTCTTTCTTTAAATATTGTACATGTTGCGCTCATCCAGCAGTGTTGGAGGTGTTCCTACAGGTAGACGTAATACTTTTGCTACCAATCGCAAACCATTATTTTCTCGTCCATTTAAATGAAGTACAAAAAAAAAAATTGACTTTGTAATGTTGGTTTTGTAGAAGACAAGAGGGTAAAGGTGTTAGAAGAGAAGCTGAAGGAGCAAGAAGCGAATGTGATGGAGCAAGAAGCGAAGGTGAGGGAGCAAGGAGAGATGATTACTGAAATGCGAGCACTTCTCCAGTCCTTATTGAAGGACAAGGGTCCTGGTGGTGATGACGATACTGGTGGTAATCATCACCACTTTGCTGCAGTTTAGACTTTTTTTTTTAGTTCATTCTAGTCGAAACATTATAATTTGTAAATTTTGTTATTGCTTTGTAAACTTTATGATTGTTACAATTTATTTTTTATAATATACAAGTCTTTTTATTTTCTAATTTTTTATATTTTTTTGTAATTATTTTCTTTTATCTAATTTTTTTAATATTTTTTTTAAAAATTAATTAGAATTTGCGAGGGAAGATTGTTCAAATTTTGCGAGGGAAAAATCTTCCCTCGCTTTTTTGTAATTATTTTCTTTTATCTAATTTTTTAATATTTTTTTAAAATTAATTAAATTTGCGAGGGAAGATTGTTCCCTCGCAAATTTCAAATTTTGCGAGGAAAAATCTTCCCTCGCAATTTTCAGATTTTGCGAGGGAGAGGACTTTCCCTCGCAAATTTCATATTTTGCGATGGAAAAATTCTTCCCTCGCAAATTTCTGAGTTTGCGAAGGAAAAGAGTATTTTTGCGACGGAAAATTGTTTTGCGATGGCGGTTTTTGCGACGCGGGTTTTCCTCGCAAATTCCGCCGCAAAATCGGTTTGCGGCGGAAAACATCAATTTTGCGACGGAAAACGTCAGTTTTGCGAGGGAATTTTTCCGCCGCAAAAAACTGTTTTTTTTTGTAGTGTTACCAATCAAGATTTCCATGCCATGCGAAAGCCAATTGTTTTAGTTGTGCAACTTGCCAGAATTGGTTTTGGTGAAAGTGGTCAGTTTTGAGCTTACAAATTTTTTTTCCCCAACTTCTATTATTGAGGCTACTTTCTAACTATTATATTGTACTTCATTTAGGTCAACCAGAGGTTTGACGATAATGTTTTTATATATCGTTTCAGGGTCAAGTACACAAAGTCCACGAACAGACACTACTTGTGGAACAAACCAATCCACAATTACAAACCAAGCTTTGCTAGACAATCACCCCCTTCAGACATATGCAAGTACTGTGTTTATATGGCTTACTGTAACAACATTAACTCTGTCAATCGTCATGAAATCATTTAAAAAAATTACGTTGTTCATTAACTCATCAGTATTCAGTAATACATCTTCTCTTCATGTTTAGATCCAGACAGATATTACCAACATCTTCAGTTCGCATATAACAACCACTTGGGTTCTGATAATGACCAACAACCTGAAGAAGTAATTTCAGAAGAGGGTAAACTATCTGCATATTTCTTTGGCGAAACAAACTATTTGCATATTCATTTAACCTTATTCTGCACTTTAATAATATGAGTACTTATATTCTTTGTTAAACTTTCAGATTCTGAGCAAACACTAAATCATGTTTCCGCCACGGCACAAAGTTCAAGCCAACCAACAAGAAGGGAGAAACAACTAAATATTGGTACATACCTAAAAAGTAATTTTTGCTAAAACACAGAAACATCATACATGTCGTCATTTTGTGACCAACCACGTTTGTTTCTATTGATGTAGACTACGTCGATGAAGGTGATATTGCTTATAGGTGTCAAATTTGTGGTGCAAAAATGTGGTTTAACGAAAGGATTCAGAGTCAAAAAAAATTCAAATACACCTCATTTTACAGTGTGTTGTCATGGAGGCAAAGTCCGGCTCCCAAAAAACCAGGTGCCTCCTACTGTGATGCACGATCTATTCTTCAATAAAAAATCAGCTATGTATAAGAATTTTCATGAAAATACAAGGACCTACAACAACATGTTTTCATTTACTTCAATGG
The DNA here is from genome assembly GCA_019022615.1 of Acacia melanoxylon. NCBI lineage: Eukaryota > Viridiplantae > Streptophyta > Magnoliopsida > Fabales > Fabaceae > Acacia > Acacia melanoxylon. The sequence goes on along the minus strand of JAFJYJ010000071.1, from coordinate 3,103,518 downwards.
GTGGGAAAATCGATCATGCCAAAAACAATGGTTCTGGCCCTTACACATTTGTTCTCTCTGGACTTAATTACCATCATATTAGCAGTCTTTTACCTGAACCTGGAGGACAACCTATGTACTCACAGCTATATATATATATATATATATGACACCGAAAATGAAGTGGATAATAGGATCGCTGCAGTCAGGTTTTTTTGATACAAGTTTTGGCGTTATGTCTAAGATGAGGTTCTAGTTAGAAAATAAAGACAAGCATGTTGAGGCAAATAAAAGGTTAATAGGGGATTGTCAACTATCCTATTTTAGGCAACTGTTGACAGAACTGTTTTATTTTAATTTTGAATCTTTACAATTTATTGTAATTGCATTTCAAGAATGTTATGTCATCAATTTTGATTTATTGTAATTTCATTCTTGAATATTATGTTATTCATTCATAGGGTTAGGTTGAAGCATATTACATATAGCAACTCAACTCATTTCTTTTGGACACGTTTAAATGTTTGAAGAAGAACAGCACTTGCCTTCTCTACGAAATTCTCTCTTCTTGAATCTCTCTCGCCCCTGCTCTTCTTGCTCTCTTCCTCTCTTTTCTCTCATCCCCCTTTTCCATTTTTCATCAATTGGCATCAGAGGCTGCTGATTCCCACTTCCCTTCTGTTTGTTGCCTCCACCTTGCAAAATCACTCAGAAAGCCTCCTAAACTATAAGATCCACATTTTTAACTGAGTCTTTAAATTTTTGTGGGAATTAAAGGTTTATATTTTTCATTGACGTTAATTGTGTAACATCTTGAAATTTGGATTCTAAGAATTAATGAATATATGTTATGATTTTTGAGGGAGTGAGTGATTCGCAGTCTTAGTCGATCTATTGAGGTATATAGAAACACTGTGGATCGAGATTGAAAGGTGTAGGATATAGATTAAATAACATTACAAAGGCTTTCTTTAAAAGTGCTTTTTGTTACAAAGTTTTTCTTTAAAATGTTACAAATAGACTTAAAGTTATACAAATTCTACATATAATTACAAACACAATTTTTATTAAAATATTTTTAAAAATATAAATACAAATTTTCTTTCTTTTAAAAGTGATTTTAAATAATAAGATCAATTTTTCACTACAGAATTCAAGAACGGAGCTTTTGATATGTTTTGCTGAAGTTGCTTTGAATGTGTTTTGAACTATTTATTTCAATAATATTAATGCAGCCAACGAAAATTGCGCGCTGAGTAAATGCTCAATTGGTACTGATTCTAATTATAAGAACAATTTTGTAGTATAATTTAACACTACAAAAGTGTTATTATAATTAGGGCCTGAAAGAAAGAGTAATATCTTTTAAATCTATTATGAAGTACGAGTCTACTAGGTGCCCACATCTTATGTACTCATACCTTTTATAGAGGGATGAGCATTTTTTTTTAATTTTTTTATATTTAAATTATATGCGACTTTTTAAAAAAATTACACTTAGTAACTCAAATTAATTAGTTTACATGATATTGTTGTTATAGACAAATTTTTCTAAATGTAAGACTGGAAAGTAATTAATTTGAGATATTGGGTACAAAAAAAATTCAGAAAACAGCATAGAGTTTAAATCTAAATAAATACATTATATAAATAAAATAAAATAAAAATATATTCATCCCTCTAATAAATGTATGAGAATAGAAGGGACGCATAAGATATGGTGGAATCGATGGAGCACATTGTTGAATGTTCAGGTCATATCACGAGAGACAAGAGGAGGGAGGGAGAGAGAGAGAGAGAGAGAGAGAGAGAGAGAGAGAGAGAGGAGGGAGGGTAGGGAGAAGAGGAATTTTTAATTTTTTATTCAATCATCAAAAACGGAATATAATTGAAAACCCTAACTTTTTATTTGTAGAGCTTAAGAAATAATAAAAGAATAATAATTTATCACCAAAAAATGAAAGAATAATAATTAAAATTCAAAATCTAAATCTAACTTAAATCTAATAAAATCCTAATTAATCTAATGGATATTCAAAATATCCTTATTCAAATAATCTTAATAAAATAACCCTAAATATCTAGATAAAACCCTAATTATTCCTTATCTCAGATCCCACCAGTTATACAACATATCGATAGGTAACATAACGTCCAGCAGTTTCACTTGATCGGATTATCTTCACAACCTGGCCACGCTTCAGTCCGTAATATCTTGAAACTGGATCTGTCACCTGCATTCTGGGAAGCTGTCACAGAGGAAAGAAACAAACATTATCAGTCCACAAGTTTATATGACCATGCCACAAGGTTTTGGTAACCGAGAGCACAAGTTACGTATCCAATCCTAGTATAAACTAAAACAAGCTTGTATTATATTAATACTACTATAACAACAAAGCCTTATCCTATTTAGTGTGGTTAGCTACATGGATTGTACGAGTCATTGTGCTCTATAAACAACCAAATCTTTGAATAGATTATTAACCAAAAGATCTTAATAAGTTTATTAAGTATTCTCTTCAGTCTTTCTTTAGCCCCTTTTAAAGAACTACATATTGTTTGATCAACCCTCCTCACTGGTTCATCTAATGGCCTTCTTTGAAGGTGTCTAAATCACCTCAACCGATATTCTGCCATTTTCTATTCAATAAATTAAAACAAGCTTCTATTATAGTTCTCAATCTTTTATTAATTAAACTACAGCCCCCAATTTCCAACCTGATTCAACCAAGAAATTAAAGAAAGATCATATTATAGTTCTCCATCATTTGGGGGTTTGACATTGAATAATTCAGTTTCATATAAACAAAATTAAATCGTCCCAAAAAGTTCACCAACACTAAATTACTAACCATCAATCTCCTTTAAGAAAACAAACAAACTAAAGGCCATGTCAACATAATTAAACCAATAACGAGATCATTACACAAGTTTCCCTATTGTTCACGTACTTCATGATTTATACATTAGAGACTCTGATCAAGAATTTACCCGGAGACAAGATATAGAAATCGCTTTCTGCAGATTTCTTAAAGCTTTTTCATACCAAAGACCCAGAAACCAAAACCCAGAGCCATCTTCAATCATTATGTACTTCCGTTCTGACTTGTTCCCATTCTGACTCTCATTGGCGTCTTTTATCTTTCAACAACAACTCGCAACAAACTGAATTGAGGGAGAAGGAAAAATATTTGGCGATGCAAAACGGCACGGCCTTGAAGGTGAGGAACAGAACCAAACTTAAACCAGCACACACACCGACAGCAAGGAGAACAGGGAAAAAACAGCTGTGAAGGACCTCTCCAAAAGTTCCACAATGCCAAAGAAGGGGCAAAATAAATAACCAAAGGTTCATCAATTTTAGGTTCCCACGGAACCTGCTTTGCACACGCAAGAAAACCTCACGAAATAGAGAAACAAGAAGAGATTGACAGAGGAAAATGGTGGCTGAACAAGGAGAGAACGAAGTCGCTCACAAGATCAGAGGCTAGAACACTATCCGTTGGTGAAAGAAAAGAAACAGAACGAGAAAGAGATAGCTGAATAGTTCTATGAATTATTCAAGTCATAACGCGAATAGTATATCTGAAGGATCCCTCTTTATATAGGCAATAGTCAATACTAAACTCAGAGCAAAAAAAAAAAAAATATACTAAACTAGTAACGGCTATTAATCATATCCTAACTACCCTCCTAACTAACTAGCAGATTATTGACTTTGTGACCGTTTATTTATTTATAATCTTTACAATTACATTTCAAGGACAACCTTAAAATAAGTGCGTAAAATCAAGTTTTAAACTACTGACCTGAGTTTCTTTCACAGTATATCTCTCAAGCAAAGTTTTCTTCTCTATGTCAGTTAGCACCTGATGTTCCGGAACAAGAACATGCTCTTTTATGTTGACCAGTAGTTCTGCCTCCTGTGTCAATGGAGCTACTATTAAAATAAATGAAGAATACAAACATATAAACATAAATTATTAAAAAAGAAAGCAGATTCATTGAATACAAGATGCATTAAAAATTTGTTTCTCAAATATGAGACACATAGGCTGAGTCAGTGGTTTGTGTTGAAAAATAGAAGTCCAACATCTAAAAGTAATAAGAAAGTGAAGGGTATTTAACTTATGGGTAAGGATTGCCACAAACTCATATACTCTACATCTTTCTTATTACTTTTAAATGTGGGACTTCTATTTTTCAACATTCCCCTCTTCTTCTTTTTTCAGTTCAGTTTTCTCTTTGCTTGGGCTCGAGTTTTCTATCTCTCAAATGCACAAGTCACAACATTCACTTTGGTATGCCTGAGCTTGTACTCTTGAACTTCAAAAATCCCCAGGTCCCTCTATTCCTTTTCTTCTTCTTTCTTTTTTAATGGAGATCTAATTTTTTTTTGTAGTTGTGAGACTCTAATACCATGTTTTGGTCTCAAGCACAAAGTTCAAAAATAAAGTTAACGATTTGCGAGGCAATGTAAAAGAGAGAAAGCATGAAATGAATTTAAAACTTGCTATCACTAAAGAATTTTCCTCACAACAATGCTAAACCACATCACCTGAAAAACCTCCAAGTGAAATTTTGAATTTACTGCAGCAATAGAACTCCGAGCAGTGGGAGTCAAATTCTGTTGAACAACCAACATTGCTACGGAAACATTTTCTGACTTCATGCGGTTAAGGTATGTCTTGATTGTCTTAACTCCAACCTTATATTCTTCAGGAAATAAAACATAGATCTGGTACAAATGAAACAAATGAATAATTAAATCCAAAAAAGGAAAGAATAGACATTTTCCATGTGCTATCCCATCCAACTATTGTGCAAAATTACAGCCTGCATGATGTGAATTATGAACCTAGAAATTAAGCATTCAACATGCAAAGTATAGCTCCGTGATTGTAGAACATTTTTTTTATATATATAACGAACTTAGCTTGATGTGTATATAAATAATCTAGAGTCTAGCGGTCAGCTGCTAATCATCAATAACAATGAGACTATAACATATAATGCCAGTCAGACAACAGGGAATAAGGGTGAAGGGTCTGCATCCCAAGTGAATTGGGTTGATTCAGAAACAATTATGATCTTCGTCCAACATGAAATTGGAACATGTGGTGTTTAGGCGGCTGTCCAAGCACATGGGATCAAGTTCAAAGGACTTTTGTTGAACTGAGAAAGGATCTATAAGTTCTGCAACACTGTGAAGTTTCTTTCTATTCTTTTCAACATTTTGAACTGCACCCATAAATTTCTGATTTATGAGATGGCCACCATGTTATGTGGTGAGAAGGATCCGAATAGTGCAGTGCTTTTCCATTTCATATGTACTACGACCAATTGGTACAGAGAAATGGAAACACAATAACATTTAAATCATTTCAACCAATTACATATGGACTGTCTTGTATGATAATAATTAAATATAAAAAGTAGGTTAATTAGTTAGGAAAATAGCCGTTAGACCAAGGAACCATTAGTTAGTTTCAATGCTTGTTAGTTAAGTCTTTTATCTTTAAATAGGGCCCTTACTCATTGTATTATGCAGATTATTGATGAATGAACATTCAGTGCGCAACTATCCAGAAACTCTCTCTCTCTCAATTCTCTCTGACTCCTCTCTTGTTCTCTCCCTCCACCTCTGTCTCCCTCTACTTTCTGTTCTTGATTTCCCTTGCGTTTCTCTACTTTCTATATCTCTCTTCTATCTTTCACAATTACAAAGATACATCATATCTCCATAGTGATATAGTGGCTTCCTATCAATACCAACCAACAGACTCATTATGATTCATGACAATTTCTAGGTAACTACTCCTCTGGAATGAGGGGGTTGATGTTAGTCTTAAATGCAATAAATATTTCACATATTTATCAATTTTTTTCCCAAAATAACCCTATTAATATTCTCTCAACAATAATCAAATAGGAGATTGAGGGAGGAAATTAAGGAAGATGATTAAAGTATTTTAGAAAAAACATACCATATTAACCAACCTTAATCTACTCCTCTGGTTGGAGTAATACCTTAGCACCATGCATAAAATGCAGCACTAAACAAAATTTAAAAAGAAACTTCAAACACTGGCCTCAACCCCAGTGGGATATGAAGATTTTATGCAAAAGAAAATTTTCTAAAAGAGGTTGAAGAAATAGATGACAGAATACCTGGTCAGAGCTATTATCTTTCTTAGCTTTATTGATAACAAGGTCCTCCCTTTTCATGTTCTCAGAGTATTTATCCTTGAACTCATTCTTGGTCATGTTGATCTCAGAGTCTGTAACAAGATAACCCCTATCCCTCAGAATCTGCATTATAGTCTTCCTGATTCTGTAAAGCCGATTGAATTCAACCTCCGAAAGAACCATCCTTTTTCTCTTACACTTGCCTAAAAAACCTAAAAATCTCAAGCCAAATGAGTGCGAGAGGGAGAGCGAGGTACGAGGAAGGAACTGGATTACCTCAAATCAAATGTTACCGGTCGAAGTTCTCTCCGCATTCGCTGCCCTCCTCCTTGACCCCCACCCGACGTCCGTTTCTTTAGGTTGGACGCTTCTCCAAGCCCAACATGCCCTCCCATCTCATTTTTGGCGGGAGAATGGAAAAAAAATAAAATTTCCTCCCCTGATAAATAGTACGAATAAATAAAGGGGAAAATCTCCAACAACAACTTTGAAAATGTTAAAAAGATAAAAAGGTAATTTAAATATTCATAATATTAAAGAGATGTTTAGCTCAATTTATCTTTTTTAAAATTAAAAAAAATGATCAAATTGCATTCTCTCTCTCACATATATATATATTACCCCCACCAACCGCCGAGGTTTAGTGAGAATAAATTTTTTGGAAAATTACGTGCAGGTCCCAAGGATCAGAAATAAATACAATGAGGTCCCTTGAAATCACCAAATTACACAGAAGTCCCTAGAGACTTTTTTGATATTATTTATATTAACAACAGGAAATGTCATATTTACAACAGAAAGTGCTATATTTACAATAAAATTTAAAAACCTAACCATTTACAACAAAAAAAGTTATATTTACAACAGAAAGTGTCATATTTACAACAATATTTTAACACCTAGATTTTGTTTCAAACTCAAGTCCCTAAACGTACAGAGGTCATTTACAACGAGAAAAATGCTAGATTTACAACCGGAAATGTTATATTTACAACAAAATTTAAAATCTGACCATTTACAACAGAAAAGCCATATTTACAACGGAAATGTCATATTTACAAAAAAAAAAAAAATAAAAATTAAAAACCTAGATTTGTTTCCATACAAATAATATCAAAAAAAGTCCCTAGGGACTTTTGTGTAATTTGGTGATTTCAAGGGCGACCTCATTGTATTTATTTCCGGCCCTTGGGACCTACACGTAATTTTCCCTAAATTTTTCCAGTAGTGGGGATGGGGTTTGAATCACCACTTTGTGAAAAATTGGTGGTCATTGGGCCACCAATAGCTTTCAATATAACACAAACATACACACACACACACATGTTAACTTTTGATCTTCAACCCAAGTTCATTCACAAGTTTTGTTAAGGAATTTGCAATATTTCATTAGGTTTTAACAATTTTTATTTATTAATAATTAAATATTATTACACTTATTTGTACTCTTTGTTAATAAATTTAGGACTGTTTAGTTTATAAATAATGGGTTTTTATGCTTAATTGGGCTTTGAGCTTTTAATTAGATTTAATTCATTTTTATTATAAAATTCCGATTTACGCTTAAGTATTTTAATCATAACTTTTGCTCTAGGTATCTGATTAGCCTCATTCTTGTCTCATTTTTTAGACGATTCAGAAAGCTATAATTGATATGAAGACTTGGAAGACAAATTGAATCATGAAGAGGGTCAAAATTAGAGCCAAAATCAGACACATTTTTCTAGAATTTTATTGGGCCCGATTTTTGTAATTAAAGACCATTTATATTTGCTTTTGAGCCCTAGTCACATTTTGAATTAGGTTAAGTCGGTAGAATAGGAAAAACACTCGATTATTACGTTTTTGTAAGTTTTTCATATTGAAACGAAGTTTTGAATATGCTCGAAGTGTTCTTTGTGTTCATGATGAACTTCTTCATTTCTGCTGCTTATTAGTTCTGTACAGCCATGCTTGGCTAAGCTTCTATGATTGACCCATAGATTGAGGATTCCACGATTCCAGAGGACCTTCTAGAGTAATCGGTAAATGAACTCATCTCTATTTTGTTTGATCGCATTCGATTTTGCTTTTGAATTTGGTGTTAGATTTTATATCCAGATTGATATCCCAATGACATAGTTAGAACCGAGTTACAGTGAACATTGTGCGATTGCACAAAGAACACGCCACGTGTTTGAACATATGCTAGGCAATCATCTAGTCGAGGGAGTTTTTAGACAAATGCGAGATTTCGATTTGTCGAATCAATCACGAGTTCGATTTTTCATTCAATGACGAAAGCTTTGAAATCTCAATTCTAGGTTGATTGTGTTTAATCTGATTAGTCTCATTTTATTTACATTATGTTTTAGTTCTGTTTTTAATTTGTACAGCACTGAAAAACCCTCATTCCATTTACTGTTTTATTGATTAATTTAGACCAACTATGAATTCTTCGAGAGACGATTCAGATTGTTCCCTTTATTGCAAATCTTTTGGAATATTTGATTATTTTGTGTGAGCTCGATAGTTGTCGTTCATTTACCAAATAAAAAATTCATACTGTCAGGTCATTCACAAGTTTTGTTAAGATGACATTTACGACATTTCATTAAGTTTTAACAAATTTCATGTACCAAGTAAAAAAGTCACACTATTTAGATCATTCACAAATTTTATTACGAAATTTACGACATTTGATTTTACTTTAACAACTTTTGTTTTCTCGAGAAAAAATAACAAATAAATTTTGGTGAGCGGCAAGAAAATGGCCTTTTGACCATAACACACCGCTTCACCCTATGTTGACCCCTATTTTTGCCAAATTTCATCGTTTTGACAACTTTTTTCAATTTTGAAGTTTTTTTAGTTAATTTTTAGGTTCCTGAATAGTGTAGAAGTATTTCTATGGTGGTCCCATAAATTTTAAAAATCATATGGTAGTGTTTCTGAATTTGTTTTGGTTAATTTCTAGCATAGATTTGTGTTTTTGTGTTTTTTCATTCTTTTGTGTTTTTACCGATTCTGCCTTATGCTGCATGACTTGGAGTAGGAATGATCCAGAAGAGTTGTTAGAAAGATATCCTAAAATAGAGAGAACCATTCTTGCTGCTAGAAGGGCTGTTAGGTTAAGTCAAAGGATTACTACTAAACTTGATTCTAACTTTGACCATTTTGATTATGTCCATTCTATTGATCTTTCTACTTGCTCTAATAGTGTAGTTTTCACTGATTCTTGTAGTAATTTTGTTAGCTATGAAAATATGGAAGATCAAGAAAGTCACAGAACCACTTTAAAGGAATGGGTTGCACCTGATGTTAACTATCAGCCTTTGTGCATCCAATATCCTAAACTTGCTGCTAACTTTGAACTTAAGTCTGGTCTTATCTATTTGTTGCCCAAGTTTCATGGTCTTGCAGGTGAGTGTTTGCACAAGCATTTGAAGGAGTTCCACATGGTTTGCATCACAATGAAACCGCAAGCAATTGATGAGAATCACATTAAATTGAGAGCTTTCCCTTTCTCTCTCAATGGTATGGCTAAAGACTGGTTATATTATCTGCAACCCTCATCCATTGAAAGCCGGAATGATATGCAGAAGTTATTTCTAGAGAGATTTTTCCCTGCCTCAAGAGCCATTTCAATCAGAAAAGAAATTAGTGGCATTAAACAAGTAAAGAGGGAAAATATGCATGAGTACTAGGGAGGTTCAAGAGTCTATGTGCAAGCTGTCCATACCACTAGATAATTGGGCAACTACCGATTACCTATTTCTATGAAGGCTTATTACCTATGGACATAAGTTTGGTGGATGCATCTAGTGGAGGGCTCGAATGACAAGACACCCGAAGAAGCCCGAGATATAATATACATTATGGCGGCCTAACTCCTAACGGTTTTACACCACAAAACAATAGTGATGTGTACCATATTCAAGCACTTCCAATCCAAGTACCACGGTGCCCGAAATCGTTTCCTCCAATGCAGATCAACGGGATCGGAAAATAGACTTGATGATTTGACCTCTCTTACGAGTCAATCACCAAAGGTGACACGAAACAGTGCGCCTCTCATTCCACAAATAGGCTACTCTTGTGGATTCGTTTTGATCATTATCATTCCACCGATTCTTGTCCCACTTTGAAAGATACCACCTATCAAGACCATTCAAGAATATTTGTAGTAGGAGTCTTTCGAGGAAAGCCACGGTACCAGTAGCAAAATAATGCATTTTCCAGCACTTATAATCCTGGTTGGAGAAATCATCTGAATTTTGGGTGGAACCAGATTCAGCTGAATTCTAGAAATTACCAACAGAGACAGTTTCCACAGTATAGACAGAATTTCCAGCAGCAATCTGTACCTTCACTGCCAGCAATATGTGCACCTCCACAACCAGCACAACAGGAGATTAGTAGTAGTGGTTCATCACTGGAAGAAAGATGAAGCAGTTTGCAACAAACAGTTTGTAATTCTAGTAGCAAACTGAAACTTCCATACAAAATTTGTAAACTCAGATTGGGCAATTAGCAACATATTTGAACCAACTACAACCTCAGGGATCCAACATTGTTCCTTCACAGACCATTCCCAATCCTAAGGGGAATGTTAGTGCTATCTCCCTACAGTCTGGAAAGCAATTGGAAAAGCCCAAACAAGCTACAGATATGACTGAATCCACATCAAAAAAGTGAAGATTGACTCTAAAAATAAAGATGCAATGAAGCAAGGGGAATATGAACCTGACATTCTTATTCATCTTCCCTTCCCTTAGAGAGTTCTTCAACCCAAGAAGTTAGTAGAGAAAGCACAAGAGAAGGACAATCTTGAGACTTTTAGAAATTTGGAGATGAACATTCCTCTCTTAGATGAAATCAAGCAGACTCCCAAATATGCCAAGTTTCTGAAGGAATTGAGTACCAACAAGAGGCGAAAAGGGACTGAACATGTGAGCTTAAACCGAATGTGTCAGCACTCATCCATCCTATGCCTCATAAGTGCAAAGATCCAAGGATGTTTTCTATCTCTTACATTATTAGTAATTATAGATTTAATGATTGCATGCTAGATTTTGGTGCTTCTATTAATGTCACGCCTACATCTGTTTATAAATCTCTTGGTCTTGGTCCTTTGCGTGCTACTGGTGTTGTTATTCAGTTAGCTAATAAGAGTAATGCTCATCTTGTCTTGGTTTAGTTGAAGATGTATCGGTCAAAGTAAATGAATTGATATTTCATGTTGAGTTTTACATTTTAGAGATAGAGGATAAATCTCCTAGCACTAGGTTCCTAATCATTTTAGGGAGACCTTTCTTGAAAACATTTAGGACCAAGATAAATATGCATTCTCGGTACTCTTTCCATTGAGTTTGCTGATATTCTTGTCAATTTTAATATCTTTGATGCCATGAAACATCCTAGGGAAGAACATTTAATTTTCTTCATTGATGTGATTGATGAAACTGTTAATGATGTTCTTACTAATTGATATACTAATTATCCATATTTTGCATCTATGAGTGTCTCTCATTATTTATGGTTGTTCTAATAATGACTAGTGTCATGTTTACACTGAGATTAATGATACATTAGATGGTAACTTTGACTTAATTAGTGATTCTGCATTAATTGTAGATTATGATATTGATTGTGATGTTCATCTCGATGCTCATTCTAATGTTCACCCCCGAACACTATTGATTTTAAAGATACCCTACTCAACACTAATCATAATGATGCTTGGAATGATGGAAGTAATATCTCTATTGATTTTATTGATACTATTCATGATCTTAACATGACTGTTGTTAGTGGGGATACTAATAAAGATAAGTGTGAGAAAAGCCTTGAATTTGGATATGCATTTAAAAGGAAAAACAATATTTAATCATGATGTTTCACATGTGGAATTTGTCTTGTGTGATTATTTGAGCAAGTATGGTGAGACCATTTTGAGTGATCACTTGAATCATTCTTTAGAGAATTTGACTCTTACGGAGGAGAGTCATATTGATTTTATGGGTTGCTTAAAATATCTGGAAGTTCCAAAACTTTCTATTGATCAATTTCTTTTGGGATCTTCCTTGATTCTTGATAAATTGAGTTTTATTGATTATATGTATGTAGGACGAGATAATGCTTGGTGCTATGATTTTATGCGGTACATGGATTGATTCCTCCAATCCAAACACCTTCTATACTTGAGCTAAAACGTTATTTGCGGATCTTAAAAAAAGAGATGTTTGTTGAACATCAAAGAGGACATTATTAGTGCTTTCATGAAACTTTCAACCAAACAAAGGAAAGAAGCCGATTATGCTACTTCATTTGAGTCTCCATCTTTACTCTTTTACTTGCACTACCTGCTATTATTGGTTAGATCTATCTTTTGGATTTATAGTTGAGCTTTATTAATGACCCTTGATGAAGCTTCAAACTATCTTTTAAGAGATTTCAAATACTCCATTAGACTCAAAAGCTTTCCGTTAGACACACGCCGGAGTCGTTGGAAGGTTTAATGAAATGTCGTTTTCGTATCGCCGTTGACAAAATTCGCATGACATGCTATTGGTATGTATATTTGACTAAGGTAGAGTCCCTTTCGCTTTCACCGGAATGGGATTACTCGAGCATATGATCATTTGTCTCGCTTTGAATTAGTTTCCGCATTCATGCTCTGTTTCTGCAACTGCATTTAATGCTTTTGACACAAATCTTGCTTTTTGAAGATTTTCACATAATCCTTTGTTAGATCATCTAAAACTTACTAATAAACATGATTAAAAGCATTGATAATAATAATAAGTGATAATCTGAAGTCTCATGATAATAATTAGTAAGTTTGAATTTACGAAGACAAAGTTTGAGTTTGAACACAGGTAACACTCGAGTGTCAATTATCCAACACTCGAGTGTCAATTATCCAACACTCGAGTGTTGATGAACTTTGCTTTAGAAGAAGACTAATCGAAGATAAGCTTAGTTGGAAAACAAGTATATTCTTCCCGACACTCGAGTGTTAAAATTTCACACTCAAGTGTTAACGTTTGTGAGTAGTAGAGCCATTGGTTTAAAGACATAGAGATTGGAAAAAGAGTTGTTCTCTACCAGGCACTCGAGTGTTCAATAATCACACTCGAGTGTCATAATTGACACTTCAAGTATATCACAAACAAAAGAGTTCATCAAACAGTATCATGCACAAACCTGGATATTTCCTTGACACTCGAGTGTTAATGTACATACTCGAGTGTTTGTCATGTTGATTCCATAATGAGCATGAGTGTAGCAGTGGTATTAGTTGAAGTTGAACCTACACTCAAGTGTCTTGCTTGAACACTCAAGTATTCAACCGTTTCTTCAAGGCTGACTCAAGTATCATGTATTCTTTCTGTAATTTTGAAGACAACACTCAAGTGTTGAAGAGTAACACTCGAGTGTCAATCTCAGACACTTTAGAAGCTGGCCTTCTGATTCAAATTTTGGTTTTAATAATTATTGTACACTCGAATGTTGTTTAATACTCACTTGAGTGACTTGAATCATTAAGTCTTTTAAATCATTGCAAGTGGTTGTTATCATCAAAACTTATAATCCGAGAACTAACATTCTCCACCTTTTGATATGACAACACTTGTCAAATTTTTTAGAATAGTTAAAAAAATTGAGATCACATGTTAAACCATCAGACATTGTATAATGCAATAAGAACAAAGATTGTATTAATGAACACTTACATTGATAATCAAAGGTTAGTACAACTTCAAGTGACAAAATGCAAAAGCAGTGAAGTACATAAAAGCAGCAAATACAAAATACAATGCAAGTCATATCTCAGCAAATCATCTCAATTCTCTCCCCCTTTGTCATCAGGCAAAAAGGTGGGAAAGGTGAGGTCAGGAGGAGCTATAGACTGAATAGGAGCAATAGAGAGAGGAGGAACTGACTGAATAGGGGTAGGAGGAGGTGTGAAGACAGTGATGGCAATGGTTGGTGGAGGAGTAGAGCTAGTAGTGGAATGGTCATGAGGAGGAGTGGTGGTGGCTGTCTGTGGAGAGGTGGTGGTTGGAAGTGGAGTAGTGGCAGTGGATGAGGAGATTGAGGAAGAAATCTAGTTTAAGTGTAGGTTCAGGGTTAGGTTGAAAGGGTATAGGCTTAATGGCAGTAGAGGAAGCCTCATATGTCCGTGAAGGACCAACACTAGAAGTGAATAAATCATTAAAGGGGAATCTCATGCCCTAAAGAAGAGCCTCAACATGCTAAATCTCCTAGAATGATTAGCTTAAGTCTCCTCAATCCTCTGAAGTGTCTATGAATGCACGGCCTGAGACTCAAGGATCTTGTCAGAGTTAGTAGTCATCTCACTATTCACAAGATCAAGTTAAGTTTCCAGATCATCTATCAATTAGTTAAAGGAAGCAGTCATGACATCCACAGCTTTCTAAACAATTTTCTCCATCAGAGCCTGCAAAATGGCACTAACAAAAGAAGGAGCCTGAGGAGCCTGCGTAAAAGCAGAAGGAGTGGCAACAGGGGAAGAGTGTGCTTCCTCAGCTCTAGATGTGGCCTTGGAGTTGGACTTAGAGGGGGCCTTAGATTGCCCCGAACCTTCTTTGAATGAAATCTTCATGCGGTTGAGATGACCTTGACCAAACAAACTAAGGCTTCACAATCTTTTCACCACCCTCAAGAAACTAAACTTTGTGATAAAATATTATTAGGGATACAAGATTGGGAAAGGGAATAGTGGACTTCACACCTTAGGAACCAAACCTGAACAGTGGGGTAAAATGCACGAGACCCATAATGAGTTTGGAAATTATACATATCACATTCAGGGATAGACAATGGTGTAGAAACAAAACCTTCAGGAGGCATCAAAGATTGGGTAGCCTCGAGAAGACATGGACCGGCCGCAACCTTAAGAGTGGCTCGCTCTTAGATGGTCCGAACCTAGTTGAGACTTGCCTTGAAGTTGTTGCAACAACCTCTCGGTGCGTTCTTCTTCTTCCTGAGCCTGAATGTCAGCTTTTTTAGAGAGTAATTGTAGCCATTGATGAAAGAGAGTGTTTTCCGTTGACTTTCTCTGCTACGCATTTAATGCTTTTGACAGAGTTTTGATTTTCTTGAATTTGAATTCAATCCGGAGTTTAATCACCTGAAACTTATACATAAATGTGATTAGTAACATTTAGAAGTAGTACAAGAGATTATAGTGTTGATGAGGATGTTTATGATAGATATCAAAATTGTCGAGACTCTAATTCTAAGTTCCAAAGAACTCTCACTCGAGTGATTCTTATCACTCGAGTTATTGGTCTGACACTCAAGTGATCAGGTGATCTTTGAGATCATAGTCACTGGTAATGAAGGTTTGTAAAAGTGATTATCACTCAAGTGTTTGAACAATCACTCGAGTGATTTTTCATATTTTAAAAAAAAAAAATCTCAACACTACTGGGTGACTCGTGGATCACTTAGAGGAGTTTGCAAGTGACCACAGATGACTCAAGTGATTTTCTCAATCACTCAAGTGATCTTTTGATAGGATCACATCACTTTCATTTCACTTGTGAGTGATTTGTAGTAACTCGCAAGTGAATATCAATACTCAAATGATTTTAAGCATATCTCCCGAGTGCACCAAACTATCACTCGAGTGATCTGCTTTAATTGTCAAAACGTTTGCGAGTCACTTTCAAATACTTGCATGTAATGTTTAATCACTCAAGTGCCTATCCCATCACTTGAGTAATCTTGCACAACTTCATATTATTATCGAATGACTTGTAGAAATTCTAGAAGTGAAGATTATTCACTCGAGTGCATCCACTACCACTCGAATGATCCTCTTTGATCACTTGAATTGAAAATTAGTCACTCAAGTAACTTGTTGATTCAAGTTTTCTTCAAATATAGTTATATCAGTTGAGTGCTTAGAAACTCACTTGAGTGACTTGAATCTTTAAGTCAACTTTTTGTTATACTTTTTGCTTTTCAAAATATACTTAGATATCAATGTTTATTGTCGTCAAAACATTATAAGAGCTAACGTTGTTGCTACAGGAGCATATTAGAAGTATGAAATGTGAAGAATGTTTTCTCTAGCATATCTTCATCAGTGACTTTTTCTCCACATAATTTTAGTTGGGAACTAATTCTAAATATTGTTCAGTTATCCTCACTCCTGGATTTAAAATCTTGTAATCGTTAATGCATTCAGTCATAACGGGCTTTTGGAAGGATAAAAACCTTTTGGTGGTCATACCTTTCTTCCCAATTATTCCAAAGAACAAATGGGTCTTTATAGTTAAATATTCAATTTTTAATCCATCGTGTAGATGATGGCGTAAAAAGATCATAGCTTTGGCTTTATCCCGGTCGATGTTTTATTTCCTCCTTAATTGTGTCTCCCAAACCATTGGTATTCAAGTGGATTTCCACATCCAATATCCAAGACAAGTAGTTTTTCCTAGTAATGTCAAGAGTCACAAACTCAAGTTTTACAAGGTTCGACATGGTTTAGACTAAAAAACCAATAAAAGGAAATTTTCAAAAGAGATCGGGGTCTTATTAGCCCCAGAAGTTTTCGCTCAGGAGCACTCAAGACTGAAAAAAAAAAAAATTGGAGCAAAATTGCCCCGGAAGTTAACAAAAAGGAGCAATTTTGCCATGAAAATTTTTTTATGAGCAATTTTGCCCTAGAAGTTTTTTTAGGAGTAATTTTGCCCGAAAGTTTATAAATTAGAGTAACAATTTAGTGGTCAAGATTAACATAAGGACAAGATTGCTACGTTTTTAAACTTCCTAGGGGCAATTTTGCTCCAAAAATAACTTCCGGTCTTGAGTGTTCCCGACTAAAAACTTCCAGGGCAAAGAAGACCCTTATCCCTTTTCAAAATATTGAAACATTGTAATTTTATACTTAAAGTGTAATTTAAATTTAAATTAGAATAAAATTTAAACAATCTAATAGCCACAATAAAAAGAAGATCTCAAAGTTAGGAAATAATTCTTAAAGTATATAAAAAAAAATTAAAAAAAAAAAAAAGGTTCCATATAAGGGTCCAAAAAACGAAAATAGCTTCAAAGTTACGCTAAAGGAAATAAGATGTATTTTGATTTTATTTAGATATCATGTTACACACGAATAAGATATCATGTTGGGAATAAGTTAATTAATATGAATAAAATATGGGGAAAACATTTCTGCATTTGCTGCAAAAAAAAAAACTTTTCTGCAGCAAACCAGATACGACGCCGTTATTGGAAATCTGTCGGATTCACTTTCGGTGCCTATCCCAAGGATAGGCACAATCTACCTATTTGATCTCGGGCCGTCCAAATCGATCTAGACGGTTCGATTTGATTTTTTTAACTCGCTTCTTTTTAAATAGAAAAATTATTTTTTGAAAAAAATGTTAGTTAAGATATTAACTTTATTTTAGATTCTCTACCCATTAAAATAATTTTTTTGAAAAAATAGAAAAAAAAAATGGACCGTCCAAGCTAGGCTCTTCCTTCCTATCCAAAGGTTAGGCAGGGAAAGTGATTCCGTAATCTGTCAGCTTCAAGTTTTAATTTTGAGCTACCTCTTCATTATTAGAATTTGTGCATTCCAGGTTCACAGCTAAGTCCTCCACCGCCACCCTGATCACGTCGCTTCTGACACCGATGTCGGCGTAACGACTCATAACATACATTCCGGCTGTTACAGTGGCCATGCCGACAGGACTTAGCATCAATAGCTTAAGGGGAGAAGAAAGTACGGTGGCCAAGGGAGCTCTGATGACAGAAGAAGCCTGACCACTTCTTCCCACCCCTTGCTTGTCTACTATCAGAAGACTGGTTTTGCAGTACAATGCGAAATCCTCACAGTTGTTCTGAAACACATCATAACCGCCAAAGCCATTTGGAGGAGATACATTGCTCTGTGGGTAACGGTCTCCGTAGGATCAGATGGCGCGGTGGTGCATGTGCCACCCCGTATTTTGGCCATGAAAACCGATGGTGAAACTTCCTACTCGAAGCAATATAGGGATCCGTTACGAAGGAAGCAGTCCAGACAAGAGAGAACTACGCCACTGTTTAGCTGCTTGAATCCACTGTCAGGAAAGGTTGGACATGGGCTTGAGGTATCATCTTCTTCTTCTTCCATGTTGGAAGATGTCTCAGCAAGTGCCTTGAACTTTCGCTCTAGTATAAAATGAACCACCTTGCTTCCACCAACAAAAATACCTGCAAGGTATCAAATTCAATGCGATTTAGAAACAAACATGGTTTGAATTATGAAATTCCATCACGAATTTAGAGATGACATAGACTTTTTAGAGTCCAGAGATGTGACCTTGAGTTGGCCAATTTTGCAAAATTCATTGATACTACAAAACGATGTAGTCAAATATTAGATCCCGATGAAAAAGCGGAGGGCGATCGAGTTCACAAGAACGAAAGGAAATAGCTTAAGACTAACCAAAAGCAAACAAGAAAGGCCTCGGATTGCCAATAACGGCGTCATATCGGTTTCTCATGAGAAAAGTTTTTCTGCAGTAAATGCAGAAATGTTTTCCCCATAAAATATTATGTTACACACAATAAGGCGTCCAATATACTTTTTTTCAAAACGAATAATGCATGTTACACATTTAAATTAAAACTTGATGGCTTCAACCCATTTAATTCAAAAGTGGAAAAAAATGATATGGCTTTTGGGAAAAAGAAAATCAAAATTATGGCTTATGCTCATTGAATCCATTGAATAAGATAAAGAAAATAAAGTTATATGGCTTCTAACCATATAATATCAAAATAAAAAATAAAAATAATATGACTTCGACCATTAAAAAAATTAGAAGAGGAGATAAGTTATATGGCTTTTAGCAAAATAGTTCAAAATCTAAAATTAAAATTATATGGCTTCGGCCATATAATTTCAGAATATAAAATAAAATTATATAATATGATAGTGTATGAAAAGAAAAGAAAATGAGTCAATTAAGAATGAAATTCAAATATTTCAACGTAAACAAAGGCTGTAATTTTGGGTCCTTCGAATCTAAATGAAATAGATGACAGTCATTGGAGAAAAAAAATGTATTCTCCTTCTATCCCTTAACCCAACAACACAATAATGTAGATGAATAAAAAGAAAGCATAAAGTATATAGATATGAAACCGCAAGTATAGATTGGAACTTCAAGTTCCATCAAATATAGTGACATCAGGTCATCATAAGATAAGGGGAAAAAACCATAAGATATTGATTGGAACTTCAGGTTTCATTGAAAATGTTGCCTTCAAGTCACATGGGAGTAGAAGAAAAAAGAAATAGTGGAGAAGTAAAAAAAAATCGAAACAAAAAGATATTAAAAATATCATACCCGACTAGAGTTTTATACTGATAATGTGTTATGAAATAAGAGAAGTGAGAAGAAAAAGAGAGAACAATCTTATTCACTAGTTAGATATGTATACAATATAACATTTAAGAGTTGGTTTTAGTCCTAATTATAGGACAACATTCTAATTTTTGTCAATTTTTTCCTAAAATACCTCTATTTTATTCTCTCAAGTGTGTTTGGTTTTTGGTGATTATATGTATGTGGATGTGTAGACTCTTATAGTCAGTGAAACTTTTACATTGTTAGATTTTAAATTTTTATCGATTAACTTTCATTGATTTGCAAATATATATATGTACACACACAGATATATATATATATATATATATATGTGTGTGTGTGTGTGTGTGTGTGTGTGTCTACTCACAAATATACATACATGTATACAAAGACACATACATATACACACACACACCCACAGAGATATGTGTGTGTGTGTCTACACACAAATATACATACATGTATACACGGATACATATATATAGACACACACATATATACACACACACACACACACAGATATGTGTGTGTGTGTCTATACACAAATATACATACATGTATACACAAACACACACACACACACATATATATATATATCTATGTGTGTGTGTCAATATATATGTGTGTAGATATATATATATATGTGTGTGTGGGTGTGTACATATATAAACACACACATATATATACATATGTGTGCGTGTGTGTGTTTATAAGTGTGTCTATATATATGTGTGTGTGTGTGTGTGGATATATGTATGTATGTATGTATGTGTGTGTGTGTAAGTATACATATATATAAACTCATATATGTATATATATAGCAAGACCATTATTTCTATAAGAAAGTGTGTGGAAAGGGAAATTTTAAATCGGAGAGGTATGTGGTAGGAGTTGTTGATTTATTTTTACTTATGTCATTTTAAATTTATATAAAGGCATTTTAGGAAAATGAGTAAAATTAACCAATTAATCTCCCCAAAATCAATTAAATATGTCCTATAAATAGGACCGGTGGGAGTATAACACATGCCTCTTATTTATTGGCATAACTCTATAATTTACAATAAATGAGATTACATAATTATAAGAAAATAATTGGGAGAAATAATAGGAGGATGAGAGAAAATAATAGGGAGATGGATATCCATATTAGTATATTTTAATATATTATTCATAGCAGCTATGACTTTGTTGTTTTATTTTTTTAAAAAAAAGTATTCAACAATTTAAATTGATATTTTTATTTAGAATAAGGTTCGAGTGGGCGGTGTCTTTTGAAGGTAATTTTTAGGGTGTTCACTTATCTCCAAAATCACATTGTTTTGCGGATAAGCTCATAAACTTATAAATACCATGTAACACGGACTTGAAAGTATACAAAATAGACTAATGGGCCAAAACATTTGCCTTTTTTTTTGGGGTCAAAGGATACTTATATTTATATTCCAAAAGATTACAAACCAACATCAGAGAAGGGAACTTACATCATGAGAAAAACAACATCAAAAGAACAGACAAGTCTATGAATTACAAACAAAACAAAATACACACAAATAAAACAAGCTACAAACAATCACCATTCAATGAGTGATTGGGGAGAGGGGCATCATGAGGAACGGCATCCGCCTTCTGGGAGTCCAAGGCTAGAAGTGACAGCAAAGAAGGTGTTGTTGTAAGACTCACCCAATCGGACACATCCCTTTATAAGCATATGCTGCTATTAGGTCAGCGGCACGATTACCCCCTTAGGGTAAAAGACAGAGAGAACCCAACCTTGGTTACCAAAAGAAGAATAATATTGAAAATAATGCTCCTACTCCTCCAATCAATCATATCCGGAAATTTAGCAACAACACATTTAAGAAGAGAAAGACAGTCGGTTTCAAAAACAACATTATCATGACCAAGATCAACAGCAAGCATCAGAGCTAAAGCTTCAGTCATAAATGCAGAGATGAATTTCACCTTATCCACAAAACCACATTTGAAATCACCAAAATGATCCCTACAGATAACTCCAATAGCAGCGCCAGTCTTATTAGCCGAAAAGGCTCCATCATAGTTATATTTAAGCTTGCCCGCAGGTGGAGGGGACCAGAAAACTAGATGAGTAGGAACAACCCTTTGGCCCTCCGGATTTCTGTGCTTTTTATTGCAAATCACCCAAAAGTCAAAATTATTTTTCCTCACACATTCAATAACATTAATAGGGTTAGGATCTTTATGATTAAAAACCAAATTATTTCTTTGTTTTCAGATAAACCATAAGATCCAACAAATTAATTAAAGGTTTTGCTTACTTAAAAAAGACATACACATTGAAGTTCGAAATACTAACAACATCAAGCTTTGCACCGAGGGAACATCCGAACCAGACACACCTAGTCCAGGGGCAATGGAAAAACAAGTGCTCCACCGTCTTCACACCATCTGAACAAATGGGGCAGGTGTTACTATGAGATCTCTTTCTTCTATAAAGAGCATCATTAGTAACGACAACATTATTTAATACTCGCCAGATGAATTGTTGTACTCTTGGGATAATCTGAATCTTTCAAATCGACTTCTAGCATGATGAGGTGAGAACTATTGAAGACCCAGCCTTATTGCCCTCAGAAAGCCTGTTCTCTTTACTGTTATGATACCCCTTTCACTGAATACACACCGTTTTTGGCACTAGTCCACACACGACACACCAGTTTATTAGCCAGCCCATTAGATGAGATATAATCTCGTATATAGCGCCAGCCATTTTATTATTTGGGCGTGCCAGCCATTTTTCTGAATCGACCAATAAGCCTTCCCCACTTAGTCGAGCTCGCCGTCCGACGCTGTCCACCGTTGTCTGTCCTCTGGGTACTTCTCGGTGAAGTAATTGAAGAAGGTTTAGAAACCTGGTTTATCTACTCCGAAAGTCCGGTGAGATTGATTTGCGCAATCTGGCTTTGAATCTTGGTTCGAATCTATTCCCCGCGTCGTCTGTTCCCTGCATTGTTGTCAATCCTGCATTGGACGCCATCGTACTGTTTCGTACTTTATTTAAATTTTTCATGTATTTGGCTTGGATCTGGTCGTGTAATCGTTTGAATATTGATGCTTTTGAAGAAAGATTGAGTTTACTTTTTAAAAAAGAACTTTTATTACTTGTATTTGCTTCAATGTTTTGTAATCGGTTATTATACTTCTGCCCTCTTCATTTTGATGACTAGCGACTGATGCTTTGGATTGTTTTGTTGTACAATATTATTATCTTTTTTTAAAAAATATATAGGTATTTGTGATGCATGATCTGGTAAATGACTTAGCTCGAGTTGTATCTTACAATTTAGAAGCTTGAGTTTAAATTGTTATTTTTAGTGGCTTGGTGGAGTTGCCTGAATCAATTGGCTTTACTAAGGCATCTTTGTCAAAGTATCTGGAACAAAAATTAGAAGGATATTATATTAACTATTCAGATTTCAAAGATTTTTGGGGGGCATCTGTCGCCATGGAGTGCAATATAGGTCCACCTATGACATGATGAATAATATATCTGCTACCCTTTTGTTGGAGATGCATTTGCCTGGCCAGTTAACTTAGTGTTTTATATTCGTTAAGTTTAATTATAGTTTCCTAACTTTTCAATTTTAAATGTCACTAGATCTCTTCCATGTTCCAAGAGTCTGGAGATTAATGTCATTTTCTCTTTTACTTCCTAGAAAATCCTCCTGAAGAGCTTCTTATCGAAATTTTGCAGTTGTGACGTTACATGGTGTTGGGAAAGTTATGCATGCTAGGTAGTCTGCATAATCTCTTTTTAAGAATTCATAGTTTGATTTGGTTCACTTTGAAGGGTCTCACTTAGGGCTTGCAGTACACTTTATTGGTGGCCAACCATCTAACCAGTTTGTAGCATTACTGTTAGAAGTTTATAACTTCCTAGGCTGTTTGAATATGATAGATCGCTGAAACATTACTGCATTCCAATCTTCTGCATAATGCCTGGGAGATGCATGCCAACTATCTGCTTAAGGCCTGGGATAAACATTCTGTGCATTTCAATAAAGTGGTGTTGTTTTACTCTGTTCAATGACAGCAAAATTATGTTCAAGGTTAGCACTCAAATTCTGAATTTTTTATACCCATTTTTCAGGAAACCATGGAAGTTTTGATATCCTTTCTGGAGAAATTTTCGAGGAACAGATTCAACAGGGAGACAAAGTGGTTAGAGAGGTTGCAATTAGCCAGTTTCCTTGAAAAACTGAAAACAGTGTAAATTGGGGAAATTGGGACTTGTGTTCACGGGATATCAAATCTTTTGGTGTACCACCACCATGACTCTACCGGACCTCCTAGCATAATTTGTGACTTGCTATTAGCTTCCACCTTCACAGCTTTAGCTTCTTCAAATTCTTAGCCTGAGCTTGACCAAAAAAAAAAAAAAAAAAACCTGAGCTCTTGGAGCTGCACTGTGTCTTTTAGCTCTGTTGCATTGACAAGGCTAACCCCATCAAGTTCTTGCAATTAAAAGCTGAATTTGATAGCTCAATAGCAAAGAAGTTGGACCACAAAAGACCAATTCTTTGTAGCATAATATTCACATTGGTTCTGCAACCTTGTGGTGTTTATCTATGCATGTAATCTTCAGCACTTGGAGATTATACTGCACTGGTGACACTTGGAGATTATACTGCACTGGTGCATCAATTTCATTGAATTCCTTGATATCGAGGTACTCTCGCACTGGCCAAATTGAAAATGCTCGGAGGGTGTTTGATCAAATGCATGAAAGAAGCATTGCTTCTTGGAATGCCATCATTTTTGGGTACTACCAGAACAATCAGCCTTATGAAGCCCAATTTTTATTTGAAAGGATGCCCGAGAGGAATACAATTTCTTGGAATGGTATGATTTCTGGATATGCCCGAAATGGGATGATTAATGAAGCAAGAAAAATATTTGACATGATGCCTGAGCGAAACGTTATTTCGTGGACTGCAATGGTTAGGGGCTACGTGCAACAGGGTATGATTGTGGAGGCAGAATCACTTTTCTGGAAAATGCCTGAAAAGAATGAGGTCTCATGGACAGTAATGTTGGGCGGATTGCTACAAGAAGGTCGGCTTGAGGATGCACGCAGGCTATTTGATACCATGCCTGTAAAAGATGTAGTGGCCTGGACTAATATGATCGGAGGATATTGTGAACAAGGCTGTTTGGCTGAAGCTCGCCAACTGTTTGATGAAATGCCAAAAAGGAATATCATTACTTGGACAACAATGATTTCAGGGTATGCACGTTATCAGCAGGTGGACATTGCTAGGAAGCTCTTTGAAGTGATGCCTGAGAAAAATGAGGTGTCTTGGACAGCGATGCTAATGGGTTACACTCACTGTGGGCGGATTGAAGAGGCTTCAGAGCTTTTTGATGCCATGCCATTGAAGCCAGTTGTTGCTTGTAATGAAATGATCATGGTTTTTGGTCGTAGTGGGGAGATGGCCAAAGCAAGACAGGTTTTCGAACAAATGAAGGAGAGGGAAGATGGAACATGGAGTGCAATAATTAAAGTTTATGAGAGAAAAGGATTTGAGTTGGAAGCGCTAGACATGTTTATGCGGATGCAAAGAGAAGGGGTTGGGCTGAGCTTCCCTTCTTTGATCAGTATTATTTCTGTTTGTGCCAGTCTTGCTAGTCTTGATTATGGTAGAGAGATTCATGCTCAGTTGGTCAAATCCCAATTTGATCATGATTTATATGTTGCCTCAGTTTTGATTACAATGTATGTTAAATGTGGTGATCTTGTGAAAGCAAACCTGCTTTTCAAAATGTTTGCTTTTAAGGATGTTGTAATGTGGAACTCTATGATCACAGGTTATGCTCAGCATGGTTTGGGACAAGAAGCTTTAAATGTTTTCCATGAAATGTGTTCCTCTGGAGTTTCACCGGATAATGTAACCTTTGTTGGAGTTCTTTCAGCTTGTGGTTATAGTGGAAAGGTGAAACAAGGGCTTGAATTCTTTGAAACCATGAAAAACAAATATCAAGTGGAGCCTGGAATAGAACACTATGCTTGTATGGTTGATTTACTTGGTAGAGCAGGCAAGATAAATGATGCAATGAAGCTAATAGAAAGCATGCCAATGGAAGCAGATGCTATCATTTGGGGTGCATTGCTCGGAGCATGCAGAATCCATATGGATATTGATGTGGCTGAAGTTGCAGCACAGAAACTAACAGAGCTTGAACCTAACAATTCTGGGCCTTATATCTTGCTTTCAAATCTCTATGCATCTAGAGGAAGATGGGATCATGTTGATATCCTAAGGGGAAAAATAAGAGCTATGAATGTGAGGAAATCACCTGGCTGTAGTTGGATTGAGGTGGAGAAGAAGGTGCATATGTTCACTGGGGGAGATAGCAATAGCCATCCCGAGCAGCATTCTATAATGAAATTGTTGGAAAAGTTAAGTGGATTGATAACGGAAGCTGGCTACTGTCCCGATGGTAGCTTTGTGCTTCGTGATGTGGATGAGGAAGAGAAGACTCATAGCTTAGTTTATCATAGTGAAAAATTGGCTGTAGCATATGGACTGTTAAAAGTGCCCCAAGGGATGTGGATAAGGGTAATGAAAAATTTACGGGTGTGTGGTGATTGCCATTCTGCAATCAAATTAATAGCAAAAGTAACTGGAAGGGAGATTATTTTGAGGGATGCTAATAGATTTCATCACTTCAAGGATGGTTATTGTTCTTGCAAAGACTATTGGTGATTGCTAGAAAGTAGAAACAAAAAGCATATAGCCAAACATAGGTAGAAATCCAATGAGAATCTCTTATGATCTTGTCCTTTTTATTCTGCATGAAAATTAATGGCCTAATTATGTACACCCTATAGCTTGGGAGCCGTAGTAATGGGTTTGTAATTTTCAAGGTTCTCGATTGGAAAGGTGATGTATGCCATTGTGAATCAATATACCTTTAAAATATTTTTGACCTTAGCCACGGCTTCATTTTGGCTCCACTAACATTTTGGCTCTATGAATAGCGTCAGCCCTATCTTGGCTGCGTGTTTCTTTATTTTTCTTTCCCCCTGTTTTTCAAGTTTCAGAATTTAAAATAAAATTATTCTTTTTCATTTCTCCCTTTATTTGTTTTAAATTTGAAAATTTGAAATACAAAGACGGTGACAACTTATCTTCTCTCTCTTGCATTGCAGTTTTCTTTCCCAATCTCTCACCTCTCTTGCAATACCATAGGCTTTCTCTTATCTCTGCTCCATCAAAAGGTGTCTTCTCTCACCGAAGCATCAAAAGATTTCCTGAATCAGTTGTGATATGAATGATTCACTTTTGAGTTTGTTTTTTGGTTCTCCCTTGAGTTTTCAATTTGAATGGGAAGCTTGTTGAGCTCACCCTCTTCTGGAATTATTTGAATATTTCTAACATTTGTTATTTGTTCTCTTTTGTTTTCAGATACCATTTATCTTGACGATCCCATATACATTGTCTTTTTATTTCCTCTTTCCTTTCTAATGTCTTGGGGATTTGTTATGAATTTTCTTTCCTAATGTTATTCAGAATTTGATTGAAAAATGTTGTGGACATCATTTATTGGCAGAGTAATGTTCAGTGACGTGAATTTGCTACCAAATGAATCTTTCCTGAAACAAATTGACAAAGACCCTCATGGTTATGGTAAGGATATTGGAACAGTATATGTAAGAAACTCTTCCTTTCCTACTTGGAATTGTTCATGACTGATGGATGCTGATTTTTTTAACAGTTCCTTTGTCCCTTGTATCTTCCACAAAGAAGGTCCTCACTAGAGACATTCATCTTCTTACCCAACCACTTCGCTCATTATAACTTGTATGTCTTTTGAATGGATGTG
The DNA here is from genome assembly GCA_019022615.1 of Acacia melanoxylon. Lineage (NCBI taxonomy): Eukaryota > Viridiplantae > Streptophyta > Magnoliopsida > Fabales > Fabaceae > Acacia > Acacia melanoxylon. The sequence goes on along the minus strand of JAFJYJ010000071.1, from coordinate 3,076,096 downwards.
ATATGCATGTCAACATGTAGGCTTTATCAGGTCTGTTTCAGCATGCGTTATGATTAATTCTTTTAAAGGTTTTAGGTGTTGATGGAAAAGCTATGAATGCTGAGGCAGCTATTTTGGTATGTTCTATACAAGAAAATTGCAACGAGATTAAATTTGTAGTTTTACTATGTTATATTATAGATGATTGATTGATTCGTTATAGATGTAAATATAGTTTATGGTGGCACCATATAATACATTTTACTCCCAGCTGGAGGAGCACATGACTGAAGTTTGAATTGTAGACTATAGAATTTTGATTTTTTATATTATATCTTGTAATTGAGATACATGGTCTTAAAGAACGTGTGTAGAATAGAATTTTGGCTTTTTTATATTATATTTCTTCTGATATAAACGTAATACTGTTCCTACTGCTTATTTATGCTGTCAAATAGTTAAGGAATTAATTTTGAAGGTCTATGTGCTAAATACCTTATTTCTGGGCACACTTGTATCAATCATATTTCTCAATTGTAACGTCCTTTATTTTGTAACCAATTATAAAATCTTTTGACAGTATGTATGATTAGTGCACTTAAAGGTAAAGCTAACTTCTCTTGCGTTGTCAATTCACATCAGCAACATAGAGACTTACCATTATACTGTTCTGCTGCATACATTCTTTTTCTAGGCAACTTTAATGGAACTATATTTTCTTTCTCTTTTTTGTACCTGCAGTTCATTTGAAATTTTCCAGAAACAATTGGTGCTAAAACCGGGCGGGGTGCTACTTATTATGAATGTTTTTTTTTTGCCAGATATTATGAATGCTGATATGCCTAGCTTTACTTGTATTTTTCTTGCATTATTCATTAGATGTCGATATTAAATATGTGAGTGGTTATCAATAAAAGCTGTTCACATTGTATGTTAAAATGAGGATCTAATTTATTGTTCATATAATCGTATTTATCTGTGTCAGGTATACCATAAAACTTGTAAGTTTGCACATCTTATGATTTCTAAAGGGAAAACTATTCTTGAGTTACCTATAGTTTCCTTCAATTTTTAATTTGGTACATGTGTTTTTTTCTCCCCTTAGTAAATCTTTTAATTTTACTTTGTTAGTATGACTTTTTTCTGTATAGGGACTAACAGTTCAAAGTTACAGGTGCTAACGTTGATAAAAGAGTACAATTAAAAGATTTAATAAGGAGAATGACACACGGTACTAAATTAAGAATTGAAGGAAGCTACGAGTATCTCAAGAATGATTTTCCCATTTCTAAAAGACTATCACTTTCAATGGACGATCTTTCATGCTTCTACATGGATTTGTTCTCCTATAATCAATTGTTGTCTTCATGTTTGTTCCCCCTATAGTTGGAATCCATGCTCATTCATATTGATAAACCTGATTGGGTTGATTATGTAAGTTTTTTTTTAAAAAAAAAAAAAAATTATTCTTCCATATATCTAGATTTAACTTAATAATTGGAGGTCATCTTCTGATGACTTAGCCCGGCTCGATGCTTTGTAATATAGTTGAGTAAGTCGCTTGCAGCCTGGTGAGGCTGCCCAAGCCCAATGGAAAATTGCCCATTTTGACCTGCCGAAAAAGACCGATAACAGGCATACTTAAATGGGCAGACTTGCCTGTCCATATATGTGTATGAGTATAAAATATGTTTAAGTGTGTGTTTCTCTCTCTCTCTCTATATATATATATATATATAAGTGCAAATGGTGCCTATTCTTTGTTGACTAACATGGCAAGAAGGATGCAAATAAAGTATGATAAGTACTACGGGGGAAATTGGAGAAAAATGAATCCATTATTGGTTATAGTAGTGATAGACCCAGATGCAAATTGACGTATGTCAAAGTTGCTTTGGAAGCAATTTTCTTAATGTGATATAGCGTGAACTCAAGTGGAAGCATATATTGGGCCTGTTTGGGTTGGCGGTAGGAATGGTGGCTTAAAAGCCATCTGACTTAAAATAAGTTCGGTAGGAAAAAAGTCAGGTTATAGATAATGATTTGTGTTTGGATTGTCCATTTGACTTTTACAGAAGTGGCTTTTTTCTAAACTAAGGAGTGTTTGAATTATTATTTCAAAAGTCAGTTGAGATAAAAAAATGACTAAAAAGGGTATGAATTTTATTAAATACTTCCCACTGAAGAGATTCTCGAATGCCTTGTGAATTCGCAAGGCATTTTGAATGCCTAAGGCATTCTTGAGAATACCTTGGGCATTCTCGAGAATGCCTAAGGCATTCTTAGGAATCTCCTAAGATAAGAATGCCTTGAGGCATTATATGCGCATTTTGAATGCCTCAAGGCATTCTCGAGAATGCCTTGGGCATTCTCGAAATGCCCCAGGGCATTCTCCAAATGGATCATGCGAGGACAAGGAGAGATGAGGCAGGCGAAGGAATTATTGAAGATGAGTACAAGAGGTAGTAATTGCTGAGGAGATGAGGCAGGCGAAGGAATTATTGAAGAGGAGAGGATGGGAGAGAGAATCGGCGGATGAGAGGAGGGAAAGAGAAGGCACACGATGCTTTTTCTCTGCCCTCTTGGAAGAAGACGATGAACATAGCCTCCACGGTGCGTTACAAGATAAGCTCTATTTTGGAGCGTTCAAAAAGCTCGGCGACGTTGATGGTTTTAGAAGAAGCCAACGGATCATCCAAACACTCCTCATCTGCGTTTTTTCACTGTTGATCGTTTGCTTTTCCGCCACTGAATATTTTTGCCTTCAACGCTGCATTTAACGTGAATCCAAACAGGGCCATTATAGACATCTTGCATCCCTTATATGATCAGTATGCAAGTAGCTTCATTCCTTGTAATGAAGTATCTAGATCTCAGGCTAAGTCAACATTAAAGCAAGTGGATGACACTATTTTTGTTGGAAATGTTTTAGTTCCCAAAGGTTGAAACTGAAATGTCCTTGTTTGTCATTGATCCCACATTTAAAAAGTATATAAAGACTATGATTAAGAGGGTTGAGTTTCTTTCAAAGGGGGATGCATATCTTTAAGCCAATTTAATTGAATATTGTGAATCAAAATTTGACCTTTTGGTATGGCAGAAAATGCATGCTTCCTAGTATAAAGTTCTAAATTTGGTTGCACGTGATTTGTTGGTTGGCTGCACCAGTCTCTAAAATGTCTTCAGAATTCACTTTTAGTACTGGGATCGAGTACTAGATTCTTTTAAAAGCTTTTATCTTAAAAGATGGCTAAGGCACTAATATGTACTTAAAATTGACTACATACAAGTTTTCTCAAATTGAAGGAGGTTGATGTTGATGAATGATGATTCAATTAGACAATAGCTCTTAGTTGCTAGTAAATTCAATAGCATTTTCAATTTGTATTGTGCATCTTTTTTTTACATAATGAATACCATTTGTTTTAATTGGTGTTGTAGAGGAAGAGTTAGCAGCTCCAACTTCAAGTGAATCTGATAAAGATGATGATAATCCGAATGCAGCATGGCAATCTTCCTCTCCTACATTTTGTTATTCACTCGTTTGTTAGATTAATTCTTGTGTTGATTGATAACTTCACAAACTATTTGTTAATTTGTTGATGTCATTTTATGTGAGGTTTTGATGAGAAATGATAAGGATGATGGTGTTTTACTTCTTTTTTTTTGGAAAAAAATGCACTTGCGGGCTGTCCATCTGCATTCAAGCCCACACAGGTTTAGCCCAACCCATTTGTCATAGGTTTTTTTATGGGCATATGTTAGAAATAAATGGGCGTGTTGATGGTCAGCCCATTGCATAGCCCAAGGACTTTGTAAAACATGTTTATCGTCTCGTTGTAGGAGAAACCCAAAGTTGAGCCCAATAGTTTTTTGCAGCATATCGTTGAGGTGAGTATTTTAATTTGGGTTAAAGCGCAAAAACATCTATGAATTTTTGCTTCAAGTACGCCTAACATCATATGTCTTTTGAAGGTGTAAAGGTACATATGAGATTTTAAAATGAGTGCAAAATTATTATGATCATTAGTTAACTGAAAATGTTGACGTAGAAGCTAATGTGTCATAATGTGCACATTTTGGAGTGCGTTAGGGCCAAAGAATTTTAAAAAAAAGTTCGAAACGCTATTGCGATTTTTGGTCTGTTTGGGTTGAACGTTAAGGAAAAAGCTCAAAAAGCTCGTTAAGGAAAAAGTTTCACCATAGAGCTTTTTTCCAAAAAGCTCTCAACTTTTTGACATGGGTCCCGCCACTTCTACCACTATCAATCCAAACATAAATCAGATAGCTTTTAAGCCCACCGCTCCTATCAAACTTTTTTTTTTAAAGTCATATAGCTTTTAAGCCACCGCTTCTATCAAACTTTTTTTAAAGTTAGATAGCTTTTAAGCCACCGCTCCTACCGTCAACCCAAACAGGCCCAATAACTTCCTAGTTGGCCGTGCAAGGAAAAAATTGAAAAAGAAAAAGGCCACATGAGATCAAAATTTTCATTGGAATGCCATCCTCTTAGCCTACACCTTCTGAAAAACATTTCTTTCTTCATCACTTACTCATGCGACCCAACATCACTCACGCCCTCTATTTTGGGCATCAAATCTGTATAACTTAGTTCAATAGCAACGTCTCAAAGGCACCACGAAAGCAAATTTAAAAAAAAAAAAAAAAAAAAACTCATATAAAGCGGGGTGAAATAGAAAAATTCTAAATCAAGTTGACAAATTTAATAAATCCTTAATTAAGTTATTGACCCGATTTAGGATTTCATAATTTAAGTTAAATCACTTTATTGCCTTCTCCTAGTCTCCTATTTCCTCTTAAAAGAGGTTTATTGTTCTGTAACTTAGTTTTTCAATGACTTTGTGTATATGAACATTAATGTATAATAAAATACAATATGATTAGCTTAAAGAATTTTGGGAAAATCCTTTTGAGGGCGCTTTTTGGTGTAAAAATCCCAAAAAAGGCCATCAAAATCTGACAATACTTGTATTTTCATAATCTAGCGTGAGTTGTTAACGGGGCTGATATAGTTGTTAACGGGGTACTGATATAGTTGTTAATGGGGGCTGATTTAGTTGTTAAAAAATTGTTGTTAATGAGGCTGATATAGTTGTTAACTAACAACTATATCAGCCAAATTAACAACTCGCGTAAAGATTCGAAAATCTCGGGCCTTTTACTCGGGATTGTTAGATTTTGAGGGCCTTTTTGGGATTTTTACACCAAAAAGGGCCCTCGAATGATTTTCCCAAGAATTTTTTTGTGGTTTGGAAGGATCATCAAGAATAATTCAAGCTAAAAAAGAAAAGCATAACCCCAAAAGCAATTAAATCATATTTAGTTGAATATTGATAATAGAAAATTTTATTATTATAAAAGGCTAAAATATATTTTTAATCCTTTAAATTTACATGAGGTATACTTTTGGTCTCTTACTTTTATAAAGTATACTTTTAGTCTTATAATTCTAACACCGTTAATTTTGCTAACGGAAAATACAAACTCAAGTGATAACGGTGTAAACTTAAGTGATGACTGTGTAATTAAATGCTATTAAATTTAAATTTAAAATATGAGTAAATTGAAGAATATATAAAATTTAGGTAATTTAATATTATTAGTCATCATTTGAGTTCACTTTGAGTCAAGATTTTCTTACTTAGAATATTAACGGTGTTAGAATGTTAAGACTAAAAGTTTACTTTATAAAGTTAAGGGACCAAAAAAGTATGGCTTATGTAGAATTTAAAGGACTAAAAATATACTTTAACTTTATAAAAAAAAATATTGAGAATACAAAACTTTACTTTTTATTTGAATTTCTCCAAAGAGAAGAAAATTAAGCAATGTTAATCACACACAAAAATCTGACACGTATGATATATCAAACTATATATCACATATTTTCAGTAATGGAATTAAAAGAGAGTCTCATTAACGTAAAAAACTACACTATATGTCACACCAGTCAGAATTATAGTATTAATGAAGTTTTATTTTCCTTTTATTAACAAAACAAATTTAAGTCCAGATCTTCCAAAAATAAAATCTTTATTGACAATATTTAAATAAAATCATTTAATTGATATTGAAGTTGTGCTTTTCTTTTTATTTTTTTGGCATGAATTACTCATTATGATTCTTTCAGAATAATAAAATTCCTATTTACGCAAATCATATTAATCATACTTTAAAAGAAGAAATAATATATGAGACTAGGGAGTGCAATAAAGTCATTTTTAATCCAACTTTTACAATTCTAAATTGAATTAATAACTTAATCAGGAATTTGTTGAGTTTAACTGTCTGATTTAGAATTTTCTTTTTTAGGAAGCCTTATATGGGATTTTTCCCAAAGCAAAAACCATACCAAAAACAAAACACCAAAGCTAATGCAGCAACAAGAAACGAAACAGAAACAGAGTCTCACCCATGTTCACTCAACAGTCAATCTAACACATAATCTCCACAATTTCTGCCGTAGGGATCATGATGTAGCACACGAGTTCCAGAGATCAGAGCAGCTTCTCTCCCTCTCTCTCTCTCCCTTTCAATCTGAGAAGCTTTCCTTCTTTCCTTATGATTCAGTTTCAAATACAGTCTCATCCATGTTCAAATGTAATAAATTACTAAAAACCAAATCAACAATCAGTTTAGTAGTATCATCCCATATCAACAAACCCAGATCAAGTCTTGATCAAATTGAAATAGAAAAAAAAAAAAAAAAAAAAACAGACTTGAAGCCAGGGCCGACGGAGTGGAAAGAAGAAATGAAGAAGCAAACCAAGTCTACCTCTTAGTCTATTTTGTATTGTATTTAGGCCTTATATATTGGGCAAGTTTAGGTGTAGGTATGGTTTTTTGTCTATAAATAAACTCTCAATTCTCAATTATATTAGTTAGTTGATTCAATAATCTAGTTTTGTTCGTCTCAACATGGCATTAGATACCAGTCCAAGACAATGCCTTAAGTACTAACTTTAGAGCCCAAAATAAAGAAGACAGCCCAAAAAGAAGGTAGTCTTACAAGATCCCAAAAAGAAGGTAGTCTTACAAGATCCGAAGCCCAAGCAGCGCGGATCCTCAAGAATGCTTGATCCGATTTGACCGGTGATCCAAGAAGGCAACCGGACGGGTCACGGGTCATTGACACCCGCCTCAACGCACTCTTGATTCATGAACGAATGAAACTCCAGAATACGAACGCCTCGCGTTCTCCCCGTCGCGATACACGATCGCATTCCAGGTTGCCGGAGAAGGCCGAACGTTGATCTCCAGAGCCGATTCGAAACCTGAACGTTCTCGGTCCCCAGACGTATCGCGAGTCTCTGTTTCGCAAAATCCTGGCAATCTCCAGAACAGTTCAAATATCAGATTCGCGGCTTTGTCTTCTCTCTTTGGCAAGAAACAGAGGTGATTCAAGAAACTGAACCCAAAATCGCCAGACTTTGCAACCAACCGTGATTCAAGAGAAAATCTCGAATCTCGGTAATCGAAGGTCTCATCTGGAAATCGCTTGAAGAAATCAATAACAAATCTGCAAACAGACATTCAATTTTATTTTTGAACACAGTGACAGAGAAAAAGGGAACTTTCTGGCATTGTGGATGTTATAGACCGAGATAAATGGGCCTCGGAAGATGAGGCCCATTGATGTGCACTTATCGGGACAGGACCCATGATCCCATGATTTCACGATCCCATGATCTTTATCATCATGGATAGTGGAAAGGAGAACAGGCCGAGTGGAAGGGCGGACATGCCACCAACCAACTGCCAGGTTTTTCCTCTATAAATAGGAAGGATTCAACAGGTGCATGGTACACACATTCTCTCTCAACCTCTTTATCATATTGCATACACAGAGCACACACCCTACGCCTTTGGGTGAAAACCCTTGTGTTCAAGCTCTGTGATCTCCTATCTATCTGAGTATCTCATCCATAGATATCTAAGAGAAGACTAAAGATCCTACATCAACTTACTAGCTTATTTAAGGCTAGACATTTGTGTTCTACACCAGAACATTGGCGCCGACCGTGGGGACCGTAAATTTCGAATCCCACATCGCAAGCTACGAGCTCAACCAGGAGGATGGCAAACACCAGAAGAAGAAACATGGAAACTCGGCGGGATCAGTTACCACAAGAAGCGGGGCAAAATCTCCAGGGGTAAACATCTCGCCAAGAAGGTTCTACCAACCCGGAAGCAGAAAATGTGATGGTAGAGACCGAGTTTGAAACATCAGACACAGCAAATTCTCCTCCTCCCGAGAATGTCATCATCCAGCAAATTAACCTGCAGGCTATACCACAACAACACTCGTTAGAGTTCCAGACGGTAGACCCCGACATTCGCATTATGCAAACCGCACTTGGCTCCATGTATAATCGGATGGAGGCAATGGAAACCCGCAATCGCCTACAGCGCGAGGAGGATGCCCGAGTGTTCAGGAGTGAATTGGATAGTCGAAATGAAGAGTGGAAGCAGCTGTTCGAACGACATTTCGGACGTGCGGAAAACCTTACTCGGGTCCCGGGTAAAACTCTTGTCGGCCTTAGCCGAGATGAGGTTTCCGTATCTCGAATGCGGGAACTTCATGGGCACAACAGGGAGAAGAAACCATACTCGGGGAAGATCAAGAACAACACATCAAGGACCGGTCGCGGAAGATACACGCATTGCAGGAACATATCAAGTTCTTGGAACAGCCGAAAAGGAACCCAGATGAACACGATCAGGAAGTGAATTCTCAGGCAAAGAAAAAAGATCATCGACAGGGACCGAGAAGATAATAGGTGAGAAAACAAAGGAACCATCGCAGGCCCAAAAACTTTCAAAAAAATATGCAGCACCAACATCCTCCGAGTCAGATGCCTATGATGACGACAATATTCAGAGTTCTTTCATGGATAAAATAATGGTCGCGCCATATCCAAAATGATTGGATACCAAAGATTTGCCTAAATATGACGGAAGTCAAGATCCGCAAGTGCACATCGGTCACTTTAAGTTGGACATAATGGTGAAAGGGTTTACTGGGCCGGTTATTCCTCGGCTATTTGCTGGAACACTTCGAGGTCCGGCTCAAATATGGTTCAGCTCTCTGCCAATAAAGTCGATCATTGACATGAAAGATTTTGAGAAGAAATTCTTGCAGAATTTCGCCACAAGTCGAAAACAACCAAAGGCCGAGTTCCAACTCGACCAAGTTAAGCAGTCGCCAGGAGAAACAGTATAAAAATATCTGGAACGTTTCAAAGACACGGCCTTACAAGTACCAGGGTTGAAAGACGAAGTACATTTACATTGCGTAATTTTGGGGTTAGACAAAGATTCTCGCCTGAAGAAGTCGGTGATGAAGCGTCGGCCCAAAACTCTGTCAGATTTCCGAGATCGCTCTAAACAATACATAGAGCTGGAGCAGATAGACATCATGACCCACGCGCCTCGAAGTAAGGCAAAAAGTCCACCTCCCAGAGAGAAGCAACAGTTTGGACTGAATCAGTGGGATACTCGAGGGCATGCAAGAGATAATAAACCAAGGAGGGACAAAGCTGAAGGAAGATATGATAGATATGCCCCATTAAGGGTACCGCAAGCACAAATATGGAAGGAAGTCTCCTTGACGGAGATGAAATCGGTGGAACGACCACGGCCAATGCGCAATGAAACCACTCTGGATAAATCTAGATATTGCGAGTTCCATGATCAGCATGGCCACCTGACGGACATGTGTTGGGACTTACGTGACACCATTGAGAAATTCATCCGAGAAGGAAAAATACGCCGTTATCTTATACAAACACAAGGACGGCAAAACAAACGTCAGGGAGGCAGAAGTAGGAGCCCGGCATTTGAAAAGAAGAGAAGGGAACAGAGAAAACCGGGGCGAGGCCAGGATGACGAATTTCCCGATTCAAAATACGACTGTAATGTCATAGTCGGAGGTTTCGGCGGAGGGGGAGACTCGGTTAGTCAAAGAAAGAAGTATTTAAAAGAAATCCTCTCTGTAAAGAGTCACCCCGAGTTTAAAGAAGAATCTGCAAAAGCTCCTACCCCAATACTCGGATTCACCGATGAAGAACTAGACGAGGTAATACCGAGACATCACGACGGGCTAGTCATCACGGGAACGTTGGTGGACTGCCGTGTAAGGAAAGTCTTTGTGGATAATGGCAGCGCCGTAAACATCATCCTCTGGGATGCGTTCAAACGCATGAGGTTTGATCCTCTGGAATTAACCCCGTCAGCTCCAACAGAGGGAACACAAATAGAGCCGTGGAAGATATTTGTTGACAGCTCGTCGAATTTAAAGGGGAGTGGCGCAGGAGTCATTGTGGAGGGCCCTGGAGGAGTGGCAATGGAATTATCGCTTCGGCTGGATTTCCCGACATCGAATAATCAGGCCGAGTATGAAGCCCTGATTGCTGGTTTACTACAGGCTAAGGAAAATGGAGCTCAACGGGTGCATGTAGCAACTGATTCTCAACTAGTGGCCTCCCAAATTCAAGGAACCTATCAAGCAAAAGGCTCGTTGCTGGCCAAATACTTGCGAAAAGTGAAGGATATCATTGCGGATTTCGATAAGGTAGAAGTTGAGCACATTCCTCGGACTGAAAATGTTAGAGCCGATGTCCTTTCTAAACTTGCTAGCACTAAAAGTCTGGGAAATCTTCGAACTATAATCCAGCAGAATCTCCTAGAACCGAGTTGCATCATGCTTATATCAGATAATCGCGATTGGAGAAAGCCAATTGCCGACTATCTAGAAAGGGGAATCATTCCAGAAGATGCCGCAGAATCAAAGAGATCGATCGAACGACGACCGCTTATTCAATGATGGACAATCAGTTATATCGAAGGGGTCTACATTCTCCAATGGCCAAATGTCTCGACCAACTTGAAGCCCAATACGTACTTGCAGAAATCCACGAAGGGATCAACGGACAGCACATGGGTGCAAAGGCGTTAGCCCAAAAAGCAATACGAGCTGGTTATTATTGGCCTACTATGGCCCAAGATGCCAAAAATCACGTCCAAAAATGTGAAAGCTGCCAGAAACACGGCAGGATAATATGGACCCCTCATTCCGAGTTGACCAAAAGCTCGGCCCCTTGGCCGTTCTACAAATGGGGTATGGACTTGTTGGGGCCATTCAAGGCGGCACAAGGACAATTGAAGTGGCTCATTGTTGCGGTGGATTACTTCACCAAATGGATTGAAGCCGAACCTTTGGCGACTATCACCTCGGCAAGGGTGCAAAAATTTCTTCAGAGAAGCATTATTTCGCGGTTCGGAATACCAGCCGAGTTGGTGACTGACAACAGAACCCAATTCGTAGATCAAAACTTTCAAAAGTTGGTATCCGACTTTCAGATTAAACATCATTTTGCTTCGGTTGAACACCCACAATCCAACGGGCAAGCCGAAGCGGCGAACAAGATCATAGTGGGCGGACTGAGGAAGCGTATGGAAGATGCTGAGGGCAGTTGGGTAGAACATCTACACTCAGTCTTATGGGGACATCGGACCACTACTCAAACATCAACAGGCGAGACTCCATTTCGACTCACATATGGATGCGAAGCAATGATCCCAGTCGAAGTCGGGGAACCCTCATGGAGAAGGTTGCACCATTCACAAGAGCGAAATGATCAGGAGTTAGCGGTGGAGATGGATCTTATAGACGAAGTCAGAACCACAGCTCACCTTCGGGATTTAGCCGCCAAGCAACTCGGCGGCGCTAGATACAATAGGAAGGTAATTCCATGAGCGTTCAAAAAGGACGACCTGGTACTCCGAAGGGCCGACGTTGGTAACAAAAATGCTCGGGAAGGCAAACTCGCCGCAAATTGGGAAGGACCTTACCATATAACAAGTGAACTCGGAAAAGGATCCTATATGCTGGAATCATTGACCGGCAAAGCAATCAAGAGGACCTGGAATGCGAACAAGCTAAAGGCTTACTACAGCTAAAGTCGGGGAGATTAGTTTCCAAAATTTTAATGTTTTCTGCTTTTCGCAATTTCACTTAGTTTTATTTTCAGGAAAACCAGTCGCAAGTACATGTAAGTTCCCATGGGAACTTACAAATCTGATGTAACTTCGTGAACTGAAGGAATCAAGAATATAGGGTCATGGAGCCCGTATCTCGCAATCTACAAGTGAATATAAAAACGCTGAACATGTATGAATCGAGGTTCGAAACTACTTCATATATCATGTGGTGTTATAGACCGAGTTTAACTAGACATGGCTGTTGAAAAAACGTATATGAATCGTAGTGAAATACTCATTCATAAATCAACATGAGCGACTCGGGGCCAAAGCCTGATTATGCGAAACATGTCATCACGACGAAGCCGTCGAGGAAAAACGTACCCTAAATCTTAAATGACAAGGAGAGTATCAATACAAAACATGAGCGACTTAGGGCAAAAGCCCGATTACGCGAAACATGTCATGGCGGCAAAGCCGCCAAACTGAGAAGAAGATCCTGAGTCTAAAATAACTAGGAGAATATCGATTAAGGGTCTCCGACACCGATCATGTCGGACCCTAATTACAATTAAAGACGAAAGGAAAAAAGGAATAAAGCAATAAGCGCAAAAAGGAATAAAGGAGCCAATTCGAGCAAAATAAGATTGTCATTAATGATTCTTGGTGTTACAAAAAGCCCAATCGGGAAGAGCAGCAAGTAAAGCAAAATACAAGTTGCAGAGTCTAAGGAGAATCAGTTGCGGGGAGGAGATTGGTCTGTGCCACGGCCATCTGGGATCGTCTCGGTGGTAGGGGCGGGTGAACCAACAGTGGAGGAGGGGGCAAAAAACTTCCCATCTTTAACATAGGCGTTCATATGAACCCCGTCCATATTCAAATTCACCGTGGGGTTCAAAAATTGAACCTGCTCCAATGCGTTAGCAAACGCATCCGAGACGCCGTTTGTCAGCTTGGCAACGTCGGCTTGGGCAACAGAGATGGAATCTTTGTACAAGGCTATGTCCGAGGAGGCCGCGTCTTTACAGGACGCCAACTCGGACGCCAAGGAAGCAATCTTAATTTTATGCTGGCTCATGGTGTCCAAGTCTTCTTGATAAATCTGCAGCCTCCGAGTGACTTTGGATTCAGCCTTGTTAAGACTATCACGGGTCCGGCTAAGTTCCTCCTCTAGGCTCTCCTTCTGGCCCTTTGCCAACTCCCAATCCTCCAGCGCTTGGGTCAACCGTTCTTCAACCTTTTTCTTCTCCTCTTCAAGCGCGTCTAAGTCCTCTTCATTAATGCTGAATTTCTCCTTTAGATGAGCAACTAGCTGACATAAGCCGACGTTCTTCAAATTGACCCGAGACAGCTCCAAGAGCTCCTCCTTCTCAGTCTCAGTAAGTCTCTGCCCATCAAAATAATTTGGGGGAGCACGAAGACCCTTGCGAAGACCAGGAGGAAAATGACCTTCCCAGAGATAAGAAGAAGGAACTCGGACTAAGGGATCGAAAGCAGATCCCGACGGTACGTGTTGTTGAATCTCAGGCTCGGGAACTGAAGAAGATGGAGCAGTAGCTTTCTTCTTCGAAGTCTTTGCCTTCTTGGCAACCTTGGACTTGCTGGGCTCTCCAGTAGGGGGTAATCGTTTTCCACCCGTGGGTACATGGGCCATCTCCCAACGACAAGTCACGTCGAGATACGCGGGCCTCTTTCCCATTTGCTTACCTGAAAAGCAAAACAAAAGCATCACAGATCGAAGCAAAGACAATGAAAGGTGATAAAAGGGGAAATATCATACCCAAGACGGGTTTTGATTTACTCGAAGTAACATAATCGGCCGAGTCCACCAAAGGCACGTTTTTACTGGCAAGGGTGGTTAAGGTAACAATAGCTTTATCCTCGGAATCAGAACACTGTGAAAGGGCGGGTAAAAAATCCCTGGGATGAAACCTGTGATGACTTTCCCCCCAATATAGAGGGAAGCGCTCTTCAATTTTCCCGGACGGGCTTCTCTGGAGAAACCAAGGTAACTCCCCCGGTTTAGCAACTACTTTGAGAAAAGAAGTTTTAAACCCTTTCCATGAATCAAGAAAACGGCTTTAGAAATTTGCGGCCGTGACAAGCACGAAGTGACGTCCAACCATACCACATCTTCTCCTCCTCCACAAGACATTGGTCTCCAAAGGTGAGAAAAAGCTACAAAACACGGGCACGGAACACTTGAGCTCATGTCTCGTGCAGTAATTTTCAAAAGCTAAGGCAAAGGCCCAACCATTCGGGTGTAGTTGCGAAGGGGCCGGTGCGGGTGGCGCAGTAGGCACATTTGGAAGTCAGAAAATGGGAACTGAAGGCCAAGACGGGTAATTACATCCCGTAAAAATAAAAGAAATGGCCACCTTTATCAGATGGCCGACCAGAAGCCACTGATTCGTTCACTGAAGGCAAAACTACATTATATCCCTCGCCACCTCGGATGATTCGGTCAAGCTCTTTCGAGGACATTTTATTCCGTACTCCGATTCTGTGTTGCTAATGGCATATTCCTTAGCTCGCATCATTCGAGAAGACCACGAAGGGGCGGATTCTCCGGTCTCGGATTGATGAGATGGGTGAGAAGGGGAAGACATCTAATACCTATAATAAAAACAAACAAAAAGGCGAGTCGGAATCATCAAGTATACGATGTAACAGGAGTGACACGACGGGTATCGAAGAACAAAGGGACGGGAGGAATCGTAGCGAGGCCGAAGTCGTCTGCGGCCCGATGTTGCAGCGACATTTGTCAAGTAGTAAATCAGCATCTCTCTCTTGGCCATGACGGATAAGCTCTATCGCCCTGTTACGACAATTTTCACAAGGATTACAACCTCGAAACATGGTCGGCGGATTATTAACCTCGGGCGTCGAAGAAGTAGCAGCCAACAAAGAAGATGGTACACTTGCGGCCGAAATAGAAAACGGCGATGGGATATCTCGTACATTTCCCCTTCTTCCACTTCCCCGAGAAGAGCCACCTCCCCGAGTGGGGCCAAGTAATCTTCCCATCCTTTCTTCTTCTGTAGGAAGGATAGACCATAGCCATAGTTTTGTTGTACCAGTGACGTTTTTGAGAATGTCCCTATCTTCCTCCGGGATAGGTCTACCATACATGTCTACTAGCATCTCGGGATCGGGATCCATCTTTATAAAGGACAAGAGGCTATAGGCGCAAACAACCCTATCGGTGCTAAACCCGTTGCCCGAATGCCATGAACGTTATTTAAATGGAACTCCAACAATACTACCCAGAAATTATAAGCGGAAATAATCAATGCAAAATACCCCTGGGTGTGAAATAGACTCAGATTAATGGGGGAAGTGTCTCATCATTATCGTCATCTTGAGAGGAATTCATCGAGTCATCACAGTCTATCAACACCCATAACACCCAGAAAACTCAAAAGCAAATAAACAGAGAAATCACCAAAAGGGGGAATGCAGTAGAAGAGGAGTTACACAATTCAATTGAAAATCAAACGCATCAAATGCATACAAAGCAAGCAAGAACGATGAGATCAAGCGTAATACCGGAAAGTGATGAGAGGGAACTACGTCCTGAGTAAGAAGAACAACAAGGGAATGCTCTGCAAATGGAGGCTCCTTCAATCGCTTCAAAGGTTGTAGTGAAGGCAAAAGTAAGGAATGAGATGAAAGGATGAGAAGATATAGGCGAGGAAGCGCCTAGGAACCCCAAAGCGCCTATCGTCGTGACAATTACGAGGTGAAAACCCTCAAGTAATCATGACTGACAGGTTAAAAAATGTGTGAAACGCCAGGGGCCATTAATGGGTACGATAACCGATGGCGGCGTTTGAGGACGCGTGGCTGCAAGCGTCGGAATAGTGGTTATCCGCTGTTACGCGGGTAAATGAAAAGGCGCCTAGTCAAATTAACTAGTTACCAGGGCGGGAGTTAAGATGCGCAACTCGTCCTCAATCTACACGGGGGGGTGATACAAGAGGATCGGTGAATACCCGAGTATAAAGTCGGGTATTCACCAGGCTTAAGGTTTGAAGGATACTCGAATTCAAAAGTCGGGCTTAGCTGCAAAACAAGTTTGATTATCAAGTCGGATCTTCCACAATAAAATCAACTCGGCAGATCAGAAACCTGACCGACTGAGCTTGGGGGCAACTGTTATGGACCAAGATAAATGGGCCTCGGAAGATGAGGCCCATTGATGTGCACTTATCGGGACGGGACCCATGATCCCATGATTTCACGATCCCATGATCTTTATCATCATGGATAGTGGAAAGGAGAACAGCCGAGTGGAAGGGCGGACATGCCACCAACCAACCGCCGTTTTTCCTCTATAAATAGGAAGGATTCAACAGGTGCATGGTACACACATTCTCTCTCAACCTCTTTATCATATTGCATACACAGAGCACACACCCCACGCCTTTGGGTGAAAACCCTTGTGTTCAAGCTCTGTGATCTCCTATCTATCTGGGTATCTCATCCATAGATATCTAAGAGAAGACTAAAGATCCTACATCAACTTACTAGCTTATTTAAGGCTAGACATTTGTGTTCTACACCAGAACAGTGGCATTTCTTTTTATTCCTCTCGTTGGATTCGAAGAGCCGCCACACTCGCCGGAGTCCCTCGCAACTAGAGATTTCTCGGCCAGTGGACTCTCTTCGAGGACTGGGGATTGGGAATCTAAATTTGATGGTGCGCAAGTGGATGAAGCTGAGTCTACTCTTAAAGAAGTTCTCTCCTTAAACTACGAGGTAGAATGGTATTTCTTTCTTTGTAAATTTAATTGGCACAAAGAAAATGGTGCAAGGAATCATTCTGCTTATGGTATACTAATTTTGTATTCCTCTTGTTGGATTGAATTGCAGGAAGCTAGGGCTTTGTTGGGGAGGCTTGAATTCCAAAGAGGGAATTTCGATGCTGCCCTTTAAGTATTTCAGGGGATTGACATTAAGGGCTTGACTACAAGGATGATTAGGTCCATTTCTGAGAGAACCAAGCAAAGCAAACCACGTTCTAAGACCCATCACGTGCTTCCCTCCATAATGTCAATGTATTTAGTTCGCCTGCTTCTTGAGGCTATTCTGCTCAAAGCGAAATCATTGGAGGAACTCTGACGCTACACTGGTATATTACTATATTATTGCCTCTTTTATACATTTTGGGTCCTTCTTGTGAGTTTCATGATTACAATGAGTTATCAAAATGATCCAAAATGTTGTTTGTGGGAGCTGGGAAGTTGAAAGTTTAGTCTCAGAAAATATAGTGAACTTGAACAAATTCAGAGAAGACTTCTTAGTCAACCACGCTTCCTAGATTAAACTTGTCGGTTTTTTTTCATACTCGAGCTAAGCTTGACTCAACAAAATTTGGTTTTTTTTTTTTAAAAAAAAACGAGGTATTCTGACCCTCCATTCTAATTTAATCGTGACCGTTCATTCTTAAACCCATTAATCTTCATGTGGCTTTCTGCGCCCAACGCCACTTCCTCTCCTCTCCGTTTACAGCTTACTCCTTCGAGTAAGCAACCAGCATTATCGGCGAGCTTTCTCAGGGCGAGGGACACCTGTTTTCGGTGATTCTCTTTTCTCTCCCTTCACGGCTCCCTCCCTCCCTTCTTTCTCTGGCTTGTGGTATATGGAGGTCCAAGATGAACGACAATGAGGTACTTCTTGGCATATTTTCTATTATACAAGGCCTCCAAATTATTGCAGGTCTGATGGAAACTTTGCTGAAATATATTAATATAAACTGTCATATTATCAAAGTGAAGTAAAATCACCGATTAAGCCTTCAAGCTTAGTGAGAGAATCAAAGACTGGGGCCAGAATACACTTTATCCGAAAGACACAATGAAACTTCACAGCCCTCACCCTACACCAGCATTCGACAGGCCAATACTCTACTCACACTTTTTCCACACCACACCACCATTTTATGTCAGAATTCACTACTCTAGTTTCCCCTTTTTCTGCCAACTCTTCTCTTGTTTGTCTTTCTCTCTCTACTACAAGGCTAATGTCATAGGCCCAATATTCCCCTTGGACCCATCAATTTTTCTATTTTTGCAAAATTTAGGCTTAATTCAAACTGCTTATTATAGCAACCGATTTTTAGTAAATGAAACGCCAATGTTGTACAGTACATTCATTTGAAAAATCATTCCATAAAACTGTTTGTTGGTTTAGTTAACAAATTTTCTCTTATATCATATGCAGGGGGGGTTATGTTATTATTGATCATGCTTGAACGAAAAGTAGTCCAAATCCAATAGTTGTTTCTAACGGTGCTTTTGCGAGAATAACTGAAGACAATTATTTTTAAGTGCTGGATTGAGCTCTAGAGCAAACATAATCTGATTCCAAAATGGCCATACGTTCATTCTTCTCTAAGCATAGAACCGTGTGGTCTTTCTTTCAACATAAACCTCATTGTTATCACTCTTCCACTTACACCTTACCATCAGATCTTGTGAATGAGATTTCTCGTGTGCTTAGTGACCACCGAGATCCCCACCATGATTTGGAGCATTCTCTGCATCCATTTTCAACTCAAATATCCACAAATTTGGTTGAGCAGGTGTTGAAACGGTGCAAGAATCTTTGCTTCTCGGCTCACAGATTCTTTATTTGGGCTAAGTCAATTCCAGATTTTCATCCTAGTGTTGAGAGCTACCCCATTTTGGTGGAAATCTTGGGAGCAGGCAAGCAATTTGCCTTACTATGGGACTTTCTCATAGAAATCAGAGAGACCCGTTGCTGTGAAATTAAGAGCGAAATTTTCTGGCTCATTTTTGGGGCATATAGCCGTGCTGATTTGCCAGGTGGTGCGATACGGGCTTTCATTAGGATGGAAGAATTTGGAGTTAAGCCAAATATTCATGATTTTGACAAGCTTTTGTTTATTTTGTGTAAGAAGAAACATGTCAAACATGCTCAAGAGTTTTTTGATCAGGCTAAGAGTAGGTTCAAGTTAAATGCTAAAACTTACAGCATTTTAATGAGGGGATGGGGTGAAATTGGTGATGCAAAGAAGGCACATGAGTTGTTTGATGAAATGGTTGTGGAAGGTTGTTCTGTGGATTTGCTTGCTTATAATAACTTGTTAGAGGCCCTATGCAAAGGAGGTAAAGTTGATGAAGCTACCAAGTTGTTTCAAGATATGATGTCAAAAGGAGTTGAGCCGGATGCCTATACTTATTCAATATTCATTCGTACATATTGTGATATGAATGATTTGCATTCAGTTTTCAGGTTTCTCAATAGAGTGAAAAGAACTAATCTCTTGCTAAATGTGTATGCATACAATCATATTATAAGGAGACTTTGTAAAATGGAGGAGATGGAAGAAGCTTATCAATTGTTGGATGAAATGATTGCAAGTAGTGTCAAGCCAGATGCCTGGAGTTATAATGCAATATTAGCTTACCATTGTGATCATTGCGAGGTCAATAGGGCTCTGAGGTTGATGTCCAGAATGGAAAAGGAAAACTGTCTTCCTGACCGTCATACATATAATATGGTGCTGAAATTGTTGATTAGGATTGGAAGGTTTGATAAAGCAAATGAAGTTTGGGAGAAGATGGTAGATTGTGGTTTTCATCCTTCAGTTTCAACATATGCTGTTATGGTTCATGGATTGAGCAAGAAGAAGGGTAAGCTAGAGGAAGCCTGTAAGTACTTTGAGATGATGATTGATGAAGGAATACCACCTTATGTTACCACCATTGAGTTGACGAGGAATAGGCTCATGGGTTTAGGGTTTTTGGATCAAGTTGAAATACTTACTGATAAAATGAGGCAGAGCACATCTTGCTCAATCCAAGAATTAGCTAATGTTATGATGGGCACTAGAACTCGAAGAAACTCAAGATGTGATGAGACAGACATAGAAAGTGACTGAAGAATGAAGTGGCAATTTGGTAGATAAGGGAAAATGTTATAGGTGAAGTGTGCTGGACTGTATGAACTTAGTTATCCATTTTATAAAAGCATAGTGCTTTTAGAAGATTCCGAGTATTAGGGCCACAACTTACTAATGCATTTGAAGGTGCTGGATGCAGCTATGATGCTTGCCATCCTATGGAGATGCTAATAGAAGGTTCTAGGATCAGTAGAGCAGGTGATAGATGAAGCAAAATGTTGATGGCCTTCATTTTTTTTATCATTCCTCATGTCTGCTGCATTACTTTCCACTCATTGTCTTGTTAAATATCCTTTATTGCCGTTGTTTTATTGATTGTAACTGTGATTTTTATGTGTCTAAAGACTAATTGAGTCTGCATATTAAGATTCATCTACGCTTTCACATATTAGTAATTATTTCTCTTTGCAGCCAAAATTCTTGATATAATAATTTTAAAAATAACTTAAAAAATGAGGTGATTCCTTCTAGATGCAAATGATACATAGTTGTCTTAAGAAACCATTGAAGATATTATGATATTGTAAATTGAAAGTCTGGGTTTGCTTGTGTTATTGCTGTTTCTGAATTCACATTAGAGCTAAGAGCTGCCTCTAAATAATCTGGATCTTATGTTATGTCATATTATCCAAGAATTTTATTTTCCACAAATGAGCAATCTACAAAAAGTTCCTTCTGGAGATTCAAGATAGAGCAGTGTATGTTTTTTGTCATAAACTTGCACTTTGTACATATTCTTACTATAGAATATGTGGTATAATTCTCACAGGAGTCCATGAGATTAATGCTATTTCTTAGCCTCGAACATTTGGTAACAAGTTTTGATACTAATATTGTATAAACTACTGTAAAGAAACTGAAAAATATTGTATAAGTGATGAAGATTTGGTCAAGGGATATGCTTGTCATGAAGTTTCATTGAGTTGCTTCTTATAAGACTCAAAAAGGTCCAGTACTTCACTGCAGGGGTTATTTTCACATGGTTCAAAATTAAAAGTTTGTATTTATGTGTTTCCCTTATAATTGTATATCTTACCTCTGAGGTATTGGCTTTTTTACCTTCACATTTTGCTTATGGATTTAATTGCTGATGTAGGCTCTATTTGGTCATCCTTTCACGCTAATTCAAGGAACACTTGAAGCCCAAGGATCTACAATGAGGAATGTTCCCAGAGAGTTCTGTCCTTCCATAAGAAGAGGATTTGTTGTGTGGGTTGATTCTGGGCCAGAGTCTTTTATCAGCCTAGTGAATCCCAATGAGTGGAAGAAGGAATACACTGTGATATGTTGGTTATGTTCTATATGAGGATATGGAAGGAAATTTTGGAAAAAAAATCTCAAGATGCCTCCTAACTACGAAGTGAGGTTTGCAGTAACCTTTATCTGTCTCAAAGATGGAACTGTTGCTCTCAGTGTTAGTTACACATCATTGTTTACATTGGAAATTGTTTCTCTGCTATAACTGAGTGAATCTGTGATCTGCGTAATCTTACTCAGTCATCCCCATTACTCGGATTGAATGGACTCTGGTCACTGTTTCTCTGGCCATTGTTGCTGTTGGATGATGATATTTGTGTAGATAACTGATTCAAAGGTGAAATCAGAATCTCTCTCTTCCCCAAAAAGAAAAGCCAATTTTTCAGGGCAACATTTCACATTCGTACACTACTGGAGCAGTTTGAGTCACTCCCCAAATGTTAATATCATTGGGCAACTTCATTGTGCTTGCCATAAGCATGCTTCTAAAGAAGGAAGAATGGAATGTGGATATACATCACCTTAGAACTCAGAAGAAATGCTATTAAAGTCGCAGATGTGCTTGCAAGAATGATTCTGTGTGGAAGTCCAAATCTTTGCATTTACAAAGAAGCTCCTACTGAGGTAAGAGGCCTTGATTTGCGAGGATTATTTGAGGAAGTCTCTTCCTATGGCTGCAGACATTAAATTTTAAGTTTAAGCCCTCTTTTGTCCCAAAAAAGAATAATAATTGATTTATTCTTTCATATTATCTAAGAATTATGAGATATGTTAGCTTGGAAGAAGTTTGTTTTTCTGATAAATTTTCCCCCAAATTTTGTTGTGTAAGCTATTGCAATTCGATCTTGAAATCCCTTACCCCTTAACAAGTCACCCCCCTATAAACCCTTTACTTATTTATTTTTTATTATCATTTTTAAATGAAATCGAGCTACCTTATATATAATTAATATGCGTATAAAATTAAAATGCTTCAATTGTGCTTTTACCGTACATATAGGTGCCTTGCTTCTAATTGTGATTATAAATATAATGCTGAAACTTGAAAGCCTCACATGGAATTGCTGAAACCTTATATCAAGCATATTATTTTTGGGCATTATGAAAAATTGGCATGTTCAATAGGAGCTGAAATTGTCAATCTCTCTCTTTACAAAGATTCCTATGTAGGAATCAGGATTCCTATATCTCTGCAAAATGAAGATCTGAATGGAATTTGTCATTATGCTCTACTCTTTATTTCTGTGCTCATCTAATTACTTGGTGGTTGATATTGACAAAGATTGTTCCCATCGTTCCTGTCTGATAAGCAAAGAAAAAGCCTTTCATAAGCAGCCACCATTTTTGTAGTAGTGAATAATTTCAAACCTCTTTGCAAAGCAACCTGACCTTTCTTCTCTAAAACTTCCCTACCATCATCACATACCTCATAGATAGCCTTCTTTAATAAAGTCACTGTTGGAGAAAATGTATAACCCATTTCCTTGTTAACAATCACAGACCCTACAATGCTTGCAAGTCTGGTAGCCATTACTGACTTGCCAGATAGCATTGCTTCTAACAATGTGTGATCCAACCCTTGTGCTCTTAAAGTAGGGTTTAGGAAAATGTCAATAGCATTATAGAAGCAAGCCAGTTCAGCTTGTTCAAGTGGCCCCAAAACCATTATATTTGGCCCTAAATCTCTGTATCTTGCAGCCCAAGGACCATCTCCAGCAACCAAAACCATGATATTTTCTTGGAATGTGCTGTTTTCTGATATGATCTGCTTTAAAGCTTCAAACATTAGTGGGTGTCCTTTGTCTTTGACTAGCCTACCTGCTAGTCCTATGACCAGTGACTTAGAAGAATCTGGAATGTTGTGCCTCTTCTTGAACTCTTTTGCCTTTGAGATGTCTGGCTTGAAAACGTGCTGGTCCACCCCATTGAGAATAATATGAACTCTTTCTTCTGGGATCATGTAGACTCTCTTCAGGATGTCTCCAGCATGATCACTTGTGGCTACATGATGTGCATAATTTGGGAAGAACTTGACCTCTTCAACAACCTGCTGACAATGATCAGATAATGAGTAATTGTACATATTTGAACATAATTATGATTATAGGATAATCATGATAGAAATTAAGGGATTAAAGCTATGATACAACCTGTTGGACCCCTTAGATTATAGTATTGGGAGAGAGAAACTCTAGAGAGAGAAGAGACAAGGCGTTACTTCAGAATGTTCAGTGAAATAGGAAGGTGTATTTAGAATTTATCAAACCACTTTCTAGTAACCCCAACTAAAAGGGAAAACCGTTCTTAAGGTACTTGTAGTTTCCTTCAATTTTTAATTTGGTACTCGTGTGTTTTTTTGCCTTATTAAAACTTCTAATTTTACTCTTTCAGCACAGTTAGCACATATAACTTTGTTATGTTAGCATTGCTAGCTCTTGTATAGAAGCTAATTGTGTTGACTCTTGACAGGATAAAATTAGAAGATTTAATAAAGAGAGAAAAACACACATATACCAAATTAAAAATTGAAGGAAACTATAGGTACCTCAAAAATGGGCTTTCCCAACTAAAATTATCAAAATCAAAGGTTTAACTTATGCTGAAGTCTACTATGCCTTGGTTGGGGGTAAGTGGGGCAGGGATGTTGGACTTTAGGAGTAAATTTTCTAAAAAGCTTTAACTTCCCAGGATGATAAACATCACACTTCCTTTACAAGGGAAGTAACTTCCCAAGCAAGCGTGACCTTAGTATGTAAAACCAAAATGGTTACCCAGTTAAGCCCATAAATATTATAGTAATAAATTATACTAATCCACAATAAAAATCATTTTAAGAAAAAATCCCAACACAACCTTCATTGCTCTTTCAGTCAATGCCTTTGCCTGTGGTTCTTGGGGACTTCTCAGAAGTTCTTGAATGATATCAGAATGAATGGTTTCATATGCAATCCCATGCCAAGACACAGCCAAATTACTAACATACCGTGATCGAGTGTACCTAAGACCAACACTTTCTGTATGAACCAAATTGAATGGTCTTCCCGTTGAGTTCTGTGCTTGAAATTGCTCCCAAACTAAAGCTTGATCAAGGTAACCACCAGGTGTCGGTTTTGAGATGTGAAAATACAAGTTGGCAAGTTCATACTTTGGAAGAGATGAATCCAAGGACGATGGCGACGTCGTGAAGATATGAAGTTCATGGCCTCTTCTGGCAAGAGCAAGGTGGAGTGTAAGGGCATGGCATTCGAGGCCGCCAGCATGAGATCTCTGAGGCCATTTCTTGACAAAAAGGGCAATCTTTAAGAGCCGTGGAGGTGGTAATTCTGAGGAAAAGGTAAGGTGGTTCCATGCAAAGGGATATGAAAGGAGATTGATGATTGGTTGGTTATTATTATTAATCGACTTCTTTTCAGGTGATAATAATTGGTATGGATAATAGCATTGGCCAGAAAAGTGACACCAGGAGAGGAATAAGATGCCAGAGAAGATGGAGAAGATGAAGATAATGTAAGAGAGACTTTGAAAACTGAACACACAGCAACGTTTCCTCGCCATGAAAATCAGGTTTTGGGTGGAAAAAAGGCTATTAGGAGATCGAGGCCAAAGCCATTATCTAGGTATTGATTTATTATTTTCATCACAAATGAAGAAGCCTAAAATTGAGGCACATGGTGGTTGCTCTGTTCATTGCCTCGTAGAAATTGATGAAGTTATTTTAAGAGTTTTCTTCAACGACAATGTTGCTTCACGTGAGTTTGCCGCACAAACTCTGTCGTGAACGTAGCAGAGAAATTCATTAGATTCGAGGCAGTAATTACTACTAATACTTTAATTTGATTTATGCAGGTTGTCAAAGAGTTTGGCGAAGATCTGACTTTGAGAGCTCACAGAAGCTTGATTTTAATGTTAATTTTCTTCACTAACATATCTTTAGTACATCTCTGAACAAATTGAAAAGGTAAGGTGGTTCCATGCAAAGGGATAAAAAGAATAACAAAATTTCGTGAAGAAAATTGAAGACAAAGTTTATCTTTGAGACCATTTTTTTATCGTGTCTTTTACATCTTATAGTTCATCTTAATTTTAAATATTTTTAATGTTCATAAATTAATCCCAATGTTTGTATAATCCCTTTAGTTTTTAAAGGGAAAATTGATCTTGTGATCCCAATGGTGGACTCGATTTTAGCTCAGTCCTTGTAGTTGAGTTGATTGTAACACGGGCAATGAACTTCGACTCCCTACAATTAATTCAGTGGTTTTGATTTTAACCATTTTATAATTTTGTTTATGACCTTATTATATTGGTGATTTTATTTTCTAAATATAGGGATCATATTGTACTAAAGTTAAAATTATAGAGACTAAGTGGTAGTGAGTTAAAGTCAAAGGTCCGAATTATAACCGAGTCAAAAACTATAGAGCTATAGAGTGAGTTGATTTGAGTTAAATTGTAAGAGACTTAAGTTTTAACTGAGCTTAAAAACAATCAAAATATTAATTTCCTTTTTTAATGTCAAAATCTTAGTCCTTGTGTTGACACAAATCAAAATTTTTTATGCTTACTAGTTACTACCCGGTTAAAAGTGCACCTTATCCCTAATTTAAATTATACTATTCAAATCTTGAACAAATGGGTTGAGTCTAGATTAACCATAATTAAACTGCTCAACATTAAATCAATAAGTTTATAAAAAGCTCCATTTTTCAATATTTGAAGGCTACAATTTTCTTCATACTAAATCTTGACTCTCTTCCACACAAACCAAAGGAGAGATCCATCTTCAAGAGTAGACATCCAATTCCTTCTTAATAACTTTATCAAACTACCTTTTAAATAAAGAAAAGAAAATATCGGCAGTCATCCATCAGAAGTTAAATCAAAATGATGCAAGTTGTTTTTTTAAGAGCTGTACCAAAAAAGTTGTTTAAAGAGAACAATGCCTTTTCAGCTTATTATGCAGATAACAATACGAATTTGATGCATGCCTCAAAGGCATTTCACATGGGGGGAAAAAAAAAACCAAAATTAAAAATTTCACTAAATTTTACAAAGTCTATGAGAAAATGATTTTAAGGAAAGACCTGGAAAAACAGTATGAATCCTGGAAATCCTAATCATAAATCCTCCACAATATTTTAAGAATCACAATTACGAGAGAAAGGACAAATTATTGTACCATAAATAAACGATCTCTGCAAGATGCATATCTGCTTGCAGGATTATGGCTCATATTATCATGCCAAATGCACTTAGTTCTCATAATATAATGTTTTATTTATACATAATCTGATTAAGTACTAAACATCTATTATCCATCATAATTCTTAAACTGATCAAGTTTTCCCTGCCAAAATAAAAGACGAAAAAACCAAAAGAGAGACAGAAAAGCAAAGAACTAGTTCTAATAAACAAAGAAGAAACACAGAACGGAACTGAACTCACACATTGATGATAAAGTGAACTTCTTTAGCAAATGCTCCATCATCACTTTACAACGTCAAAAAAAGAACTATTATACCCATCCATTGATCTACGATTCTGAAGGTGATGAAGCCATTCTCTTTGTCTTCTTCTCTGAAACTGCTTTAGCAAATGCCTCCACAATCCTCTGCTGTGACTCCAGAATCATCTCAGTTGGCTTCATCTCCATCTCCATTCGCATACTCTCAATCTCCCTCGCCATCTCCATCTTCATCTGCTCCATCTTCACAAACCCATCGCCCAGAACCTTAATTGCACACACCATCTCACTCACAGGATCTCTCTCCCTCTCTCTTTCCCTTTTCCCCAATCCACTTCTCTCTTTCAAAACCCTAGTTTCATAATTGGGGCTATTAAAGCCATGCCCAGATTTTGAACCGGGGTTGTTATTGTTATAGTTATACTTCTGATCAGAAAATTTCCCATATAATTTGGAATTCCCAGGTTGAGCAATACTTACCCCATTGGGAATTCGAATCCGAAATCCGCCGCTTCCATTGCCGTTGCTTCCGCCCATTCCGTTTCGATACAACTTGTTCAGGCTCCTCGTGTTGGACCCACTACCGCTTCTGAATTCCTCGTACAAGTCATTATCCTCATCGGCGTCAAACTCATCAGGGCTATCATCGGAATCGTTCTCAGGTTTCACCGGGGAGGGACCTTTCTCCATGACATCCATCCGTTTAAAGTGAACCCAAGAGGAATTGAACCTCGCAACAGGCAGATTGCGCGCGCGTTGGATCTCCGTGCGATACCGCTTCCGGAGCTTCTCCATCTTGTGGCGGCACTGCACCGCGGTTTTGGGCGGCGACGCACCAGGGCAGCGGGAGGTAACAGCATCGGCGACATCCTGCCAATGCGTGGCCTTGAGATTACCCCGGCCAAGAGAATACCACTTGTCACGATACGCATCAATCAAAGCAGCAGTCTCCTCAGAAGACCAGCACGGCGGCGGAAGGCGGCGAGAGGAAGATGAAGGCTGTTGCGAAGAGGGTAAAGCCGGAGGAATAGCAACCGCGAGGGGGACGGCGGTGGGAGGATCGGTGGGAGGGGTAGTGGTGGGGGAATCAACAGGAGAAGGAGGAGAAGAGGCCATGACAGAGGAGGAAACACAAAAAGGGGATCGCCCAGATTCAGAACTTAAGACGGTGGTGCTGGAGGTGGCGGAGGAGTAGGGTTAAGGGTTGAAATATAAAGAGGGCGGCGCAGGATAGTGCGACGAAAACGAGGGTTAGGGGAAGAAGAGAAGGTGGTGGCGGCGGCGGAGAAAGAGAAAGTAGGGAAAGGTGACATGTTGGGTATGGGTTGGGTTGGGGTGGGTGGGGTTAAAGGGGTGGTGGTGGGAGTGGTGTGCGGCTGATTATGAGATCTTGTGCGATTGGGAGGCCACCACCGCTTAGGTGGGGAGAGGGGCTATCGTGCGCCGGGTAATGAGGTGGCGCACGATTGCGTGGAGGTGAGGCATTCAAATTAGGGCAATTACCGTTTGGCTCGCTCATAGTTTGATTATTTCGTAAGCAAATAATTAGAATGTGGGAGTGGGAGGGAGGAAGGAGGAGGCGAATTGGAAGAGATTGAGAGTCATATAACTAACGAGTCATATAACTAACTAAACACTGTTTTTCTGGGGGGCAAAAAAAAACTAAACACTGTTTTTGTTTTGTTTACTTTTTTCTTGTTTTTATATAAAGAGACAGTTTTTGTTTTGTTCCTCAAATGAGTGTGAGCGCGTGGCCGGTGGAGGTTGACGTGGGTGTGGGCCTCAGTTTACCTTCTTTTTATAATTTATTGGGTAAATGAGTAAAAATACACATATCTTTATCAGGGAAGGCGCTGTGTATATCTTTTTTGGGGCTAATCTGGCGTGTGGTTACGTTTTAGGAAGCGAAAATACTTTGTTTGACTTTTTTGCTTGACGACGATGACGTGGCATGTCCACGTGGCATCTAGCTTTGGACCAAAGCATTCTACGTGGACAAGCCACGTCATCGTCCGATCGGCAAAAAAAGTCAAACTTAACTTGATCAAACGGTATTTTTGCTTCTAAAACGTAACCACGTGTGTATTTTTTCTTTCCCAAAAAAGTATGGTCATTGTAAAGCTTCCCGGTAAAAGCGCGTATGTATTTTTTTGCTTTTTACTCTAATTTATTTTATTTGAGGTGGAGCAATGACACTGGGATGGAGCTTGGTGGATACAATGAGGGGCCGTGACCCCAAAAAAAATATCTTAAATATTTAATGAAAATTGGATTTTTTTTATACATTTGTGTAAAAAATTATACATTTAGCCCTCTAATTTTTTTTTTTTTTAAAATTAGTTAATGAGTATACATTTATTTTTAAATATTTATCTCAAGCTCTCGTCTTGGCAATGAGATTTGGGAAAATATCAGTGAGATCTCAAATAAGAGAAAAAATATCCAAAAAGTCTTAACCTCAAATCTCCTATAAAAAAAGTTCCTAGGGATTTTTGTTTATGTTAATTATGGAATTCCAATATCAAAAAAAGTCTAGTTGTCAAAATGATTTTTCATGTTGTTAAATGGTTTTTTCGTTGTTAAAATTTCCTTATGAAAATATTGTTGTCAAATATGATTTTTCCTATTGTAAAAAATTTTCCGAGTTTTTCTTCCAAAGATGTAGAATTTTAGAAACCGGAAAAAATTTTGGTAATAGAAAAAGCCATTTTGACAACAATATTTTCATAGGAAATTTTAACAACACGTGAAAAATCATTTTTGATAACGAGACTTTTTGATAGGAGATTTGGGGTTTGGACTTTTTTTTAAATATTTTTTCACTTCCTTGAGACCTCACTGATATTTTCCCATGAGATTGTTTTTAAGTAAAAAAACATATAAATACCATTTAAATTTATTAAACCGAAAAAGTATTTTAACATGTAGAAATGACAAAAAGGTGACCAGAAAAGAATTTAAAATTTGGACGTTTGTGAGTTTTTACCAAAATATCTTAATATTTTAATTTTAAAAAAATTTATAAAAGGCACCACCCTCATTTGAATACATATAAAGGCAGTCAAATATCATTACGCATTCATATTTTTTATATATATAAAAGATGGCTTAAAAGCCTATAAAATTAACACAAACATTACAAGGGGGAAATTAATCTCAAATACTCTTGATCAACCCATGCTCTTAAATGCATAGGACAAGCACTAAAAATAGAAAGACTTAGAAATACCCAACTTAAAGATCAATATCCTATTAATTTCCCTCGGAATTTGGGCAACCATTACCTCCCAATCCCAACGCAGCATAGTCTTGATATTAGAAAACCAAAAGAGTATCCAAGTTGTCCAGCTCCCTTGGAATTAAACTAATGACTTCAGCAGCATCAGACTCAATGACTAGCTTCCTTATACCCAAATCCCAAGCTAAGGATAATCCCTCAATAACAGCCCAAAGTCCAGCAGAGAAGGCATCACATATGCCAATGTTTTTTGAAAATCCAGCAACCCACAAGCCTGCATCATTCCTCAAAATCCCACCACAACCTGCCTTTGAAGATCCAACGCTGACAGCGCCATCCACATTGAATTTCCACCATCCTTTATCTGGTTTTTTCCAACATGGAGAGTGCAAAGAAATGAAGCTAACCTGATCAAAGAAAGAGTTAGAGCATATAGAATATTGCTTCCAAGAATAAAGCACCACACTTTCAGGATTACAGGGTCTAGAGAAGTTAGCATAAAAAATAGATTGGTTTCTCCAAGTCCATAATTTCCAAATAGCCACAGCAAATATGAATTTCCAGACTACACCCACATCCTTTCCTTTCTTCCCTTTCAAATTCATTGCAATCCAATCCCTCAGACCTGCCAGGAATAAGTTTCAACCACATAGACTTAGCATAAGGACAATCTCTCAACATATGCAAGACATCCTCAACACCATCAATACACAGCCCACAATAAGGCGAAGACCGGGACCAAGAATTACACCATAGGTTTGTAGGCAATTTGTTCAAAGTTGCCCTCCAAAGGAAAACTTTAATTCTCTCTGCTCCGTCCCATTTCCAGGTATCTTTGAAAATTTTTTGCTTCAAATGAGGGGGATTTTTCTCCACTAAAAAATAAGCACTTTTAATAGAAAAAATGCCATCTCCAAAAGCTCCCCAAACCATAATATACGGACCAAAGATCCTCTCTAGGCGGTAAGGTTGCAACAAGTCTAAGAATAATACTAGGATCCACCAAGTTAGAGAGGTTATTCGATCCCACACACCTCCGAGCCCAATCGGCCACATTAGAAAGGTTTTCCTCTTCGGATAGATGTCTTAAACAGCATTCTTTAATACTCTTACCCTCAATCGGCCATTGATCATTAAAGAAATTGACCAGTTTCCCATCTCTCGACTCGCCATTTGGTCCCCAAGGCCACAATATCATTGTGAGAACAGATAAACTTCCACACCTTCGAATCTCCCGGCGCAAGTCAATAAAGAATCACTCTCTCTCCTCATATACCTTTGCTTTGAAGAATATCAGTCCACATCCCCTTCTCCCCAATAATGAGTTTCCAAGCAAGTTTAGTTGTAACATCCCAAATTTTATTAAGTATTTCAAGTGAGGTTTGTTGAGCATTTTAAGGTTTAAATAGGATAAAGAAATATAAGTATAGGATTTATATATATATATATATATATATATGTTTTATTAAAATATTATTATGTTATAATAGTATACTATTATACTATATTAATATATGTATATATTGGAGGTGGAACGGTGGAAGGAAGTGAATAGTGTATTATTAAATATAATATAATATTATATATTACTATTATTATATTAAGAAAAAGGTGAGGAAAGAAAAGTCAAAAGAAGAAGAAAAAGGTAATGAGAAAGGAAGGAGGGAGGCGGAGGAAAATAAGAAGAATGAAGTAAAGAAGTTTATTATATAATTATATTAATATTATATTATTAAATACTAAAAACAATAGAGGACAGAGATTGAGGAAGGAGGAGACGAAGTTGAAATTGAAGAAAAAGAAAAGTGAGCGGGGCCCACGTTTGAAAAAAAAAAAAAGGTGGGGGCACCTACCTTTTGAAATAAGGGAGGAGGTGCCTAACACACACCTACCCTTTTGAAAAAAAAAAGGAGAACAGTGCCACAATTAGCAGCGGCACCGTTGCCGCCCATTGAAAAAGGGGTGGGGAATTTTTCTATAAATACCCCCACCCCAATACACAAACACACACACACTTTCATTGTACGCAGAGGAGAGCGTGAGAGAAAGAAGAGAGAGAAGGAGAGTAAAGTGATAATTATTTGGGGATACTGGTAGTTGCTTTTTGGTGATTACTTGAGAATTAGCGAGTAATGCGTAACTCGAATATTCTTCTATATACTTGTGAATTGTGTATGATTGTAAATTATATTATTTTTATAACGAATTATGTGTATATGTATTATAATATTATTATAATAAAAGTGGAATATTACAGTTTTGTACCCCCCAAAATTATAGTTTATGCCTAAGAAAATTACGCTTTTGTACCCAGCAAAAATTACGGTTTTGCCCTTGAATTTCAAAAATGTCGGTTTAGTCCCGAATTTCAAAAATGTCGGTTTAGGCCCTCGAAATTTTTTTTTTTAAAAAAAAAAGACAGATTGGACCGATGAGTTTTATGAGATGTTTGGTTTACCTTGTGATGATATTTTATATAAATGAAGGTTTATTTTAATACACTTTATTTTATTGAATATAATTTTCATGACGGATGTATATGTGATGGGTTGGAGTAAGGAGGAATTCAAATGATAAAATTTTTTTATGCCGCCACTCGGTGCACGGTGGATGGTACTTTTCAGGGCCCCATCTTCCATGATTTCCTACCGCCGGGATTACATTGGAGTTGTGGAACATGTGACACCTCCTTAGTTGTTCTTTTAAGGAGCCATAGTCCATACTTAAGCTCTATACCTTTGGCGGGTGTATCTTAAGTTTTAGTGAGCTTGGAACCATCCAGTCAAATGAATGAGTTTCTATTGGACTATGTGTTAGCTCTGTGGCTCCAAATCGATACAAAGGGTGGACGGTGATATAAGGGAGGCTGCATGTGCATCTTGTATAATTGTATATTTCACTATTCAACATAATGATGATTACTTTTGCAGCAAAAATAATTTTGTATGAGAAAATATGGTATATACATTTATATTTGAAATAAGCCCCTGCTTTTTGTCATATGTAATTTGCTTGTGTACGGTAGAAACTTTCGAGTTTCGAGACGTGGAATCTCATCCCATATTAACATTTTTCAGGTGAATATCCTAGTAGAGAGCAAGGGAAGGCACCTATGGAGTAAGCTTTGAAGGCTCTTTCGTACTCCTATAGTTTATGTTATGTTATCTTATTTGCCATGAACCTAAGACTTCCGCTTTGTATTAAACTCTGAAATATTTTCTGAAATTTATTTTGACTATGTATTATGAACTTTATTCAAAATGGTACTATAATTTGATGATTTGGATATTGAAGTTCCTGTTGGAAGTATTACAAATATTTTGGCCAAGTTTTTGGGTGTTAAAATTGAGGTGTTACACAGCTGTAACACCCCTATAGTTGTAATTATGGTACTTTTAATTATTGTGAAGTAAATGAGAAGTTTTATTTCCAATTAGTAGTGTTAATATTTTACTTTATTAATCAATTGGTGAAATAATTTAAACGAGTAAAGGTAAGGGCGAAATGGTCAATTCTTTGACCTAATGATTTTGAATTTCGTTTACCATGAGAGAGAAGAGAAAACCAGGTGATGTGAGTCGTACCCAGGCTCGAACTTGAAATGCAGGTCCTACAGGTGATTAACCGACAGGAATGGAACCAACAAGAACTGATTAGGGGTTCCTTTGGATTGAGTAGGTCAAGTGTGGGGCCACCCTAGGAAGTTTGAAGAGTGTTATATAGGAGTGTCTATTCAAGAAGAAAAAGTCTGAAAAAGATAGAGAAAAGTGCAAAGGTAAACACCTTGTTGGCCGGCGAGACCCACGAACCTAGGTAGGTTGGGAAGCTGGACCGATAAAGTGAGGAAAAAGGAAATAAACACCAAGAACCAGATGTGTGGGGCCCCTTAGGCGTCACACACCCCTTTAGTCATTAAAAATATTTACTTGGAGAAAAAGGAAGAAAGGTCAGTGCAAAAGACAGACCGCGGGTCCCACATTCAGAGGAAAAAAGGGCAAAATAGGAATAAATGGACAAAATTTGATTAGGGCAGAAAAGTGGACCCCAAATGGCGCCATAAAGGTCCTGGTGGGGAGGTGAAATGATGGGGAAAATTTGGTAATTATTTAGCCAAAATTGCAATTTCTAAAAGTTTCGGGCCAAAACGGGTAATTTGCCCAAAAGCGAGATAAAAATCTTCTCTTTTGATGGGGATGCGCCACATGGCAGCAGCTGGACTCCCCTGGATTTTTCTAGAATTACTTGGGAATTAAGTCAAAATTACGATCCAAATTACTCCCTAACTAGCCAAAAATTTACACCTAGTTAATTCCAAAATTTACTTTGGGTTAATTCCACCTTTATTAAAAGGTGTTTTACCTCTTCCTTTTCACCTTGTGGGGCGAAAATTCCAGAAAACCAGAGAGGACCAGTCAACCACCATTGTTAGGGTTTCAAGCTCAAGATTCCAAGTTCCTTCATCAACTCTCTGATTCTAAGGTAACACTGATACTTCATTTCTTGAGTTCTTGTGAAGTAATTTCGTGCAAATAGCAGAAACTTAATGTTAGGGTTGGATTTTTTCGTTTTTAAGGTCACTAATGGCTCTGGAACAAGGTTTTGCATAGGTTATGGACATGAGTTGAGTTGCCGAAGCCAAAAACACCGAAAACCCCATGAGAGGGCTTGCTTTGCGTTTCATAAATCTGGGCAGCGAACCTTCTAATGCGTTTTTGAAGGGGTAAAAAAACCTTTTTTAAGATGAAAGTTTACATGTGAAAAGTAGACATCTGGGGTATGAATCTACATATATAATATGATAGATTTGGACAAGATTTAATAGGTGAAATAAATGGTTGAAAAAGGTGCTAGGACCAGTGACGCGAATCTGGACCACGGGAGAGAAAACAAGCCACACGCAAAAATATTGGTATTTTTAGGTTCTAAGTATATTTTTCCTGAAACATTTACTCTTTAACGGTTCGAATGGCACTGGTCTCGTACAAAAATGATTTTTTTTGGAATTTATGAAAAATCCCTAAAGTTGAGACAGAAATATGGAACTTCTGGAAATTTCATGTAGACTCGGTTTTAGCAAAGAAAAATGTAAGAGTGTTTCTGTAAATACTGAAAATGGTGTATTTTAATTTTTTTAGGTCAAGGGTATTTTTGGAAAGGCCACTAAGCATAACAATAATAAAAGCAGTATTCACCACACCAGGTAGTAACCTCTTTACTCCGGCACTTTTATGTGTTTGATGTATGTGATGCTTGCCATATATGTGTTTTTGTATTGTATTTCCAAATATGCATACAGAACATGCTTGTAATTGCGTCCCTAGCGCTGAGGGTGCCTGCCGGGGTCTGCCCATGTGGCGACTCTACGGAGACAGGCTTGTGATTCCGATAATTCTGAGGCTTGTCTTGGTAAGGCGGCCCGACGGTGCGAAGACATGTTGTGGTTTATGTGTCTGTTTGCATATGTGGTATATTTGGCAAATTGTTTCTGTTGACATACTCTCGTGGTTGCATGCATACACATTTCACATATAGTGCATGAGTATTGACGGTTACTCTGGGGGCCATTACTGGACCTCAGAAGCTTGTGGTGACGCAGGGGATCGTGCCTGATTTTTAAAGGCCTTTTTGCAGAGGTAGGGATGACAGTGCCGTTGAAGGATAGTGGATGCTCTATTATATTTTGTACTTTACTTTTTGGGGATGACTGTACATATGTTTTGGCCTTTACTACTGGATGACTGTACCTTAACCCTCCGGGGACTTTACTTTTTGTTGACTTTTACTTTTTACCAGTACGTTAGTATGTCCAAACCAATCATGTGCTCTGTTGCGCATACTCTGACTTTATAATTAAACGAACTATTATTAAGGGAAAGGTAAAGCATACAAGGAATCCCTCTAACCCGCCACCCGACAGGGCAAGGCCGGTGGAGGTGTAACACAGGCTCTATTCATAGAGGAGAGTCTACGGAATCCAAGCCCCCCATACTCCCTTGGTCGAGTGATTTGATCCCAACCTATTGGATGGAACCGCCTAGAAGATTCGGTGTGGCCCCAAATAAAATTACGTTGCAATCTCTCAACCTCATTACACACACTACTTGGAATTCTAGCAACATGCATAGGGTAAAGGGGAATAGAGCTTAGAACTGACTTAGCCAATCTAATACGCCCTGCGATAGAGAGGCAGTTAACTTTCCAAACTGCCAATTTAGATCTAACACAATCTATTATATACTGAAATGTATCCTTTGACTTTCTATTTTTGGAGAGGGGGAAGCCAAGATATCTTCCAATTTCACTAGTAATTCGCATTCGGGATAATTCAGAATACTTTGCTTAGATTAGAGGGGCACTCTTGGAGAGAAGAAAATTGAGGATTTAGAACAATTAATTTTTCCCCCCGAAGCCCTCATAAATATATTTAGACAATTCATCATGGTAATCGCTTGTCGCTCAATAGCCACCCCAAACAAGAGAAGATCATTTGCAAAAAGAAGATGAGAGATTCTCAGACCATCTCTAGAAATATAGATAGGTTGCCAACTCCCTTCCTCAACTGCATCACAAATAATATGAGACAACTTGTCCATACATAATACAAATAACAAAGGAGAAAGAGGATCCCCTTGTCTCAACCCCCTATTGGGAGCAAAGGTCTCAGATTTAGACCCATTCCATATAACACTGTAGGTCACAGATGAAATGTAAGTCATAACAAGATTAATAAAAACACTATCAAAACCTTCTTCCGAAAGCACCTGCATCACAAAATCCCAACGAATATTATCATAAGCTTTCTCTAAATCCACCTTCATAGCCAAGAGCCCCTTTTTGCTTCTATTCTTATTCATTATATGTAGGATTTCTTGACCTATTATGATATTATCCTGGATATGTCTCCCCTTAAAAAAGCTAGACGGAAAGGAGAAATCAATTTATTAATCACCACTTTCAATCTTAGAGTAATAATCTTAGTAACACATTTGTAATGAACGGTACATAGGGAAATAGGTCTAAAGTGGGACACCAATTCAGGAGACTCCCTTTTAGGAATAAGGGAAATGAGAGTCCGGTTAGCTTCATCAAGAGGAAAACTACCATGAAACACATTTCTAACAAAGGAGCATAGTGCTGGCCCCACAGTATTCCAATTGGACTTATAAAAGAGGGGAAGGAAGCCATCAATACCAGGGGCTTTAAGAGAACCCATAGAAAATATGGCATTTTTAATTTCCTCGTCTTCCAGTGGCCTAGCTAAACCTTCCACTGATGATGGTTCAAGCACAGGAAAATTAGCCTTAGTATTCAACATAAAGGGAGCTTGACTATTATATATTATACATATATATATGAGCCTATTTGGTATAGTTGCAGGATTATAAAAAAGCCCAATGACAGTGAAAAAAGCCCAATAAAAAAGAAAACATGAAAAAATATTCATTGGCATGGCATCTTGTGGTGGACTTTTGTCAAAAAATGTCTTCTTGGATCAAGCAACTTTTTGGAGATTCTCTATACCCATCTCAAAGGTTCTTTAACTTTAGCTAAAAAGGACCCTACAACACACAGAGAGGCTACGTTGTCACGAATGTTTACGAAACAAATAGGAGTATTATAAAATATGAATTAAAATGTTACTGATTTCTTTTTAAAAATCCCTTACCAAACAAATAGGAGTATTATAAAATATGAATTAAAATATTACTGATTTCTTTTAAAAAAATCCCTTACCTTTAAAAATAATAGTGAACAAGCGAAACTATTTAAATTTAATTTTTTTAATCCCAAACTATCATGAAAAATAATAAAATGGCATCTTTTGCCCAATATGTAGGATAAATGAAGATGAATAAAATTAAAAAGTTAAACCATTTTTATGAGTATTGAATTTTAATTAATAATTTACGTGAAAGATATCTTATTATTTTGAGTATGCCTTATGAATTAATAATTTGCATGAAAAAGTAATTTTTTAATGGTAATTTTACTTTCTTTTTTTGTAAATTTACATTCAAATTTAATTTTTTATCTCAAATTATCACATTATATATATGTATGTGTATTCAATAAGATTAATCTCTTTTTCATTCATTTTTCATCTCAATCAACTTTTCAAACCTTCCAAAACAAGAGCCCGTCTAGGGGAAAAAAAGTCAATTCTATCTCAACCATAAATCACTTCTACAATTCGACTTTTAGAAAAAAGTTTATCTGGAAAAGCTCAGCAAAAAAAAAAAAATCACTTCTGTCACGGCTATCTCAAACACACACTATATATCAAATGACAACTTGATGGCTCCATGGTTAAAGGCTGGTGGGGTGGGTTTAAAACTTACCTCCACCAAGCTTTACATTTTTCAAGAAGAAAAAATAATAATCCCTCCCCTATAAAAGCAGCCTACGACAATAGCGTTCTGGCGAAAGTGCAGCTACTGAATAAGGCTTAAAGGGATAGAAACAAATCCCTATGAGAGTGCCTTTTTTACAGCTATTGAATAAGGCTTAAAGGGATAGAAACAAATTCGTGAGCATATATTCACAGCTATAACTCTCCAGCTTATAGAAGTGTAATTGGAGCTTTGCAGTATCTTTGCAATACAAGACCTGATATAATCTTTAGTGTTGGGAAGCTTAGTCAATATAGTCCCCCTACCACAGAACACTGGATAGCCATGAAAAGAGTGCTAAGATATTTAAGTGGAACAATAAATCTTGGCATACACATTAAACCTTCAAGATATCTTGATATAGTAGCTTATGTTGATGCTGATTGGATAGTTTGTCTTGATGATTGACGTTCAGTAAAAGGTTTTTGTGTATTTCTTGGTCTTGAAAGAAATAAGGAGTTGTTACTCGTTCTAGTACAAAGTGAGTACCATTCATTGTCTAATATTGCTGTTGAGTTATCCAAGATCAGCTTATTGCTATCAGAACTGCAGTTCAAAGTGAAAAGAGTTCCTATCATTTGGTGTAATAACACCGATTAGCTTCGCTATTGCTTCAAATCCAAATTATCACGCTAGAATAAAGCGGTAGAGATTGATTCTCTAAGAGATCAGGTGC
Source organism: Acacia melanoxylon (assembly GCA_019022615.1). Taxonomy (NCBI): domain Eukaryota; kingdom Viridiplantae; phylum Streptophyta; class Magnoliopsida; order Fabales; family Fabaceae; genus Acacia; species Acacia melanoxylon. The sequence goes on along the minus strand of JAFJYJ010000071.1, from coordinate 3,037,159 downwards.
TACAAAACAAACTTTCGGTTCAATATGTTCAGCGAGAGGTTCAACTAGATGATTGCTTCACAAAACCGTGTCTCACACCAAATTTTGTTTCTTTAGAGACAAACATGGCATAACAATGGTTCCCTCTGATTCAGGAGGAGAGGTCAAAACCTATGTCTCACACCAAAATGCAAGATGTCTCATGAACTCTAGATGGTCATGAAGAATTTAGCCGGAGTCAACACTAAAGCTAGAGTGCAGTTGCTAAAATATGAGTTTTAGCGTACAAGGAAATCTTCAATAAAGATGGAGGAGTGACAAAAATGAAGGCTTTCTCTGATAAAGTAGCACTGTCTGGTAGTATTATGGCTTAACTCTTTTATGTAGAGTAAATCACTTCTATAAGCAGACGGGTTTTCAAGTAGAGTGCCATTATAAAGTGACAAAGGTTTTCCTATTGCCATAGGAGTTTTAACAGAAGCAGCACAACTCATTTGAAATCTTTCCAGAATATCCATAATATATTTTATTTGACTCAAGAACAACCCATTCTTATTTCTTTGAATCTCAATTCCAAGAAAATAATGAGCCACCCCATATCTTTAAGAGCATATACACTTTGTGTAGTTTACGATTAAAAAGATTTAAGCTCTTGAAGTTACTACCAAGTGACAAGAATATCATCCAGATAAACTAAAATAATTAGAATCTACATTGTATCAAAGTATATATGAACAAGGATGAGTCACTTTTCAAGTTGAAGAAACCCCAAGCTGATAGTATGCTTCAACCTGTCATAGCAAGCTCTTGGAGCTTGTTTTAGCCCATAAAGAGCTTTATTCAAATTGCAAATATAATTAGGTCGATATGGGTCTACAAACCCTTCACGTTGTTCCATAAATACTGTTTCTTTCAATAAACAAATTAAAATGGCTTTGTTTATATCAAGTTGCCTAATATCCCAGCCAAAGGAGACAACAATAGAGATTACAATTCAAATGGTTGTAGACCTCAAAACAGGACTAAAAGTCTCATTAAAATCAATACTAGCAGTTTGTTGAAAACCTTTAGCAACTAACTTTGCCTTTGTTTTGTCAAGAGTCCCAATTGCCTTGTACTTTGTCTTGAAAACTCATTTGCTTTCCACTACATTCCTATGTCCTGTATAAGGAACAAGCTGCCATGTAGGATTGATCATTAAAGCTTCATACTCATTCATCATGGCCTTTTTCCAAAGAGAATTAGACAAAGCATCTGCTACTGATTTCGGCTCCATCAAACGTTGACTAGCATAGCCAACAAAAGGAGTTTTGGCTTGAAAATTCCTCATTTGCTCCTAGTTTGCATAGGACGCACATTCTGTATTTGTGGCTTTGCATCAACAGGTTTTGTTGCTTTTGAAGAATTCAGAGTGTGATTTGTTGAAGATGACTGTTATGATCTTGCAGAATATAAGAGAAGAAATGTAGGAAAAGGAACTCTAGAGTCAGTATTTGAAATCTCTAGCCATTGAACAATACAATCTTATTACAATACTTGGTTCCTTATAAAACATGATACAAACATATATAGAGTACGAATGACAACACATTTCCTATAACTACTAATAACTGCTAACTAAAACTACCACTAGATAAGATAGCCACAACTTCTAAAAACTACCCAACGAGATAAGATGGAAGTAACTACTCTATGTTATCAACCACATGTCTTCTTTTCCTAGAGTAAACTAAGAGAGGTCGTGGGATCCTAACAATATTCCCCTGAAAGTAAGCCTTGTCCTCAAGGCGGAAATGAGGAAATTGAGTAGCAATGTAGTCATAAGGTTCCCAACTTGCGTCCTCTTGTGGCCTATCCTTCCATTGAATTAAAAGTTCAATGTCCTAAATGCCAGCCACTTCTACAACCCGAGCATCCAACACATGTGCAGGTTGAAGAGTTAATTCCCAATTTTCGGTGGAAGTGGAGCAACAACGCTTGAGAAGAACATCCGTGTTCGGGTTTGAGTAACGAGACATGAAAGACATGATGAATTCTACGGAATCGGTGGAAGAAGTAGTTCATAAGCGACAGCCCCAATGCAGCGAACCACGAATAAGGCCCAAAATAGCGTGCTGCTAGCTTTTGAAACTGCTGACCAGAAAGAGACCTTGTTGATAGGGCTGAATCTTTAGGAAAACCATATCTCCAGGTTGAAATTCTAGGTGACGGCGATGTGAATCTACATGAATTTTTATGTGGGCTTGTGCATCCAATAAATTGGATTTAATTAATTTCATGACAAAGATCCGTTCGAGTAAAGAACTCATCCAACTCAAAGAATAGGAGTAGTATTTATTACATAAGGCACCAAAGCGGAGTTCCTTGCCATAGACAATCTTGAAAGGAGTGTGACCGGTGGAAGTGTGATACCCGAGTTGTAGGAAAATTCTACCCAATGAAGATATTGAAACCAACTCTTCTTGGTCTTGGCAAAAACAAGGAAGATAAGTCTCTAAGCACTTATTGACAACCTCTCGTTTGACCATCGGTTTGAGGATGATAAGAGGTACTCATTTTCAAATTCGTACCTAAAAGTTTAAACAATTCTTGCCAAAAAGAACTTAGGAAAATAGGATCTCGGTCTGAAATGATGGACTTAGGAGTTCCATGAAGGCGAACAACCTCTCTACAAAAGAGAGAAGCAACTGATTTTGTTGCATAAGGCCTGGAAAGACCCAAAAAATGGGCATACTTGCTGAAACGATCTACCACAACTAAGATGACATTAAAACCATTGGATTTAGGGAGCCTAGTAATAAAATCTAGTGAAAGATCTTCCCAAATGTGATGGGGAATAGGCAAGGGCTGTAACAAACCAAAGATATGATTGAGGTAAAGACTTACTTAAACTAATGATTAAACATTGTTGAATGAATTTTGTTACTTCCTCTTTCATATGCTTCCAATAGTAGTAATTTTGCAATCCCTTAAGCGTCTTAAAGACCCCCCCCGGTGGCCACTAGCCAAAGATGTATGTGCTTCAGATATAAGCAAATGAGTAAGGGAGGACTTTGCAGGAATGACCAAGCGACTTTTATAGCATAACCTTCCGGAGACCAGGGAATAGTGAGGAATAGAATGAGGATTGGATTGCAAGGATTGTAGAATCTGATTGGTAAATGCATCATATTGTAATAATGCTGGTAATTCCTCAAAATCATTTGCATGTAGGACTGCTAAGGTAAAAAATTCACCAGAATGAGGATAGCGGGATAGAGCATCAACCCCTTGATTAGTGCTTCTTGGCTTGTAAATAATCTAAAAATCAAATGGAAAGAGCTTGAGAAGCAAACGTTCTTTGGGAGTGAGTTGTAACACGCTGTTCCAAGAGGTATTTTAAGCTGAAATGATTTGTATGAACCAAGAATTTGCGCCCAAGCAAGTAATGGCGCCATTTATTCAAAGCCATCACCAAAGCTAGTAATTCTCGCTCATAAACCGACTTATGCTGATTAGATAGTGACAATCCTTTGCTGTAATAAGTAATAAGGTGACCTTCCTGTTGTAAAATAGCACCCAATCCAGTAGAAGAGGCATCACACTCTACAATAAAAGGCCTAGAAAAATCTAGTAAGTGTAAAACAGAACATTTGTAAGTCTTTGCCTTAAGATCTTTAAAAGCGAAATAGAGGCATGATCCCAATGAAAAGCATTCTTCTTGGTCATGTCAACAAGAGGCTTTGCAATATGGCCATAACGATAGACAAAACGTCTATAATATCCAGTGAGTCCTAAAAACCCACGCAATTCGAGATATATCCTTAGGTAACGACCACTTAGTAATGGCGAAACTTTGTCGATCAACGATACTCCTTTATCGAAATGATATGTCCCAAATAAGATATATCCATCCGTAGAAAATCACACTTCTTGGGATTAGCAAAAAATTCATCTTTTTGTAGATTCGAAAAATGATACTTAAGTGCCTCATATGATCCTCAAAGTTGGCACTATACACCAAGATGTCATCAAAAAATACCAGGACGAATTTCCTTAAGAAGGGACGAAATAGATCATTCATTGCAGCTTGAATTGTGGCAGGGGCATTGGTAAGGCCAAAGGGCATGACAATGAACTCGTAGTGACTAGAATGAGTACAAAAAGCTGTTTTAGGAACATCAGAAGGAAGGACTCGAATCTGATGATAACCGGAACGAAGATCAATTTTAGAAAAGAAGTTAGCTCCATGTAATTCATCAATGAGTTCATCAATGGTAGGGATGGGGTACTTATCTGGAATGGTAAGACGATTGAGTTCTCTATAATCTATATAGAATCGCCAAGTCGAATCTTTTTTGGGGACTAAAAGCACAGGACTGGCAAAAGGGCTTACACTAGGCTGTATGAAGCCTTTTTGTAACAAGGCAGCCACTTGATTTTCTATTTCATCTTTTTTGAGCAAAAGGATATCGGTAGGGACGATGATATTTGGTGGTACAAAGATTAGGAAATAGAGGGATTGCATGATTATATTGCCTGAAAGGTGGTAAGCTTTGAGGTTCCTGGAACACAGATGAATGGGATTGCAAAAATTCCTCAAGTGTATCAAACCGCTGAACAAGTTCAGTACATACAAAACTGCATAAGGTGGCAGAAGTAACTTGTTGGGGAATCCCTTGTAATTTGTATCACTTTCCATCAACATAAAAGACCATAAACAGTTGCTGCCAATTTGCCTGCACAGTGTTCAGTGATGCTAGCCATTTTATACCAAGGACCATATCCACATTGCCCAGGGAGAAGGGAAAAAAATCATCTTTAATTGTCAAATCATGTACCTTCACCTCAAGTTGCAGACAAATAGAGTTACAAGAAACCATTCGTACATCTCCTACTTGAACACCGAAAGTTGGAAGTTGAGTTAAAGGCAAATTCAGGGTCTGTACGATTTTGTGGAAACAAAATTATGTGAGGATCCACCGTCTTTCAGAATTAGAACTGATTTAGCGCCAAGCATTCCTCTGACTTTCATGGTAGTGTGCGAATTATTCCCTAAAATGGCATGAAGCGAAATCTCAACCATATTGACGGTAGTAGGTGCTGATTCCTCTTCGGCCTGATCGATCGGATCATCTGTTTCGTCCGTTACATCCATAATACGGAGTAATGAGGAGTTGCAGCGATGCCCAGGGGTAAAACGGTCACCACACCGAAAGCACAAGCCTTTGTCACGCCGGTTTTGACGTTCCAAATCGAGAGACGAGGTTGTTGCGGAAATTTAGGAGAATATTGGTTCTTGGCGAATCAAGGAGACAATTTAATGCTTTGTTTGAATTTTGAAAATTCGAATATTGCGTCCCCGATTTGCAGCATTGTGAACGCCCTGTTTGGTGGCAAAATTTGTTGAATTATTCCGCTGATCTCGCCAATTTCCATCTGAAGTCCAAAAATTATTATAACGGGAATGAGAACGTTGAGCACCTAGGTTTTGAACTTTTGCCTCGAATTCCAAAGCCAGACTTACTGCTTTATACACTGTACGAGGCTTTTGGATTTTAATATCCGCCTGATATTCTTCTTTCAAGCCATTGATAAAAACACCGAGAAGACAATGCTCCGGCCATCCCTGTATTTGCGCTTGATGGCGTACAAACTCATGTTTATATTCTCCCACCATACCAACTTGCCCGATGCCACAAAGATGAACATTTGGATTTTGAAATTCGTAGGGCCGAATTGCTCTTGAAATACTTGTACTAATTCGTCCCAATATCCGATAGTTCTTCCGGATGATACCCGGAGAAAGTATCCAATGCGTCACCTTCCAAGTTTATTGCTTTGCGATATCAACTTTTAAGTCTTCTGGTGTTTGATAATAGCGAAAATATTTTTCCGCTTTCAATACCCGGCCCTTGGATCCCCTCCTTCATACCTTGGAAACTCCACTTTCGAGTAAGGTCGCTTTGAGGAATTTCTACTCCACCAAGGTGTATCCATATCGCCTCTTCCCGATCATTGTAAGTCTCCCTATTGTTATGGCTGGATTCACCGTGATTCATCATGGGTGACTTTTGTTTCTTCAAAGAATTAATCTCTGAATTCATCATGTTTAGTTGCGCAAGTATGGCTGCTAGTTGCTGCTGGTTTGACTCCAATTGTGTTGGTAGAGGTCATTGGACCAAAATTACCGGATCATTCGGGGATTGGCGATGGGTGGGTTTTCTGGTTCCTATTTGGATGTGTGGGTGAATCAGTCTCATATGTGGAATTTCTTGAGTTTACCATAACAGATTGGCTCAAGGATCTACCGCTCCGATACCAAATTGTTATGATCTTGCGAAATATAAGAGAAGAAATGTAGGAAAAGGAACTCTAGAGTCGATGATCAAAATCTCTAGCCATTGAACAATACAATCTGATTACAATACTTGTTTCCTTATAAAACATGATACAAACATATATAGAGTACAGACAACACATTTCCTATAACTACTAATAACTGCTAACTAAAACTGCCACTAGATAAGATAGGCACAACTTCTAAAAACTACCCAACATATAAGATGGAAGTAACAACTCTATGTTATCAGCCACATGTCTTCTTTTCCTAGAGTAAATTAAGAGAGGTCGTGGGATCCTAACAATGACTCTCTGTTGGATTGATCTTGCAATGGAAAGTCCTTTGAAGTAGAAGTAGGACTTATTTCTTATAGCAACAAAGGTTTTGAAGCAGAGGAATTAATTACTGGTGACATTTGTTGGTGTTGATTCTGGTTTGTGACAGAGATATCTTCAGATCCTATGTTTGTTTGACTTTTCAACAGAAGAAGAATCATCAGTAGAAGATGGAATCTGCAATTGCATAGGAAAGTGAGAAGATGATACCAGTTCAGGTTGTGAAGGATACTTCAAATTACTAAAGACATTCATAAAAGGAAAATCTCCCTCGTTGAACACCACATGCCTTGAAACATACATTTTTCCTGTTGAACTAAGCATTTGTAACTTTTATGTGATCCACTATAGCCCATGAAAACACATTTAGTGCTATGAAACTGAAACTTGTGATTATTAAAAGGTCTGAAAGCAAGGATAGCAATTAGCAAGCACATACAAACACTTTCATATAAGAATACTCTGGTTTCTTGTTGTGAAGTTGCTGAAAAGGAGATAAACCTTTCAAAATCAGCGTAGGCAGCCTAGTAATGAGATAAGTAGCAGTAGAAAAGTCTCCCACCAATAATATAAAGGCATTTTTGCTTGTGCCATTAATGTTAAGCCCATCTCTTCAATATGTCTATGCTTCCTTTCAACTCTACCATTTTAAGCAGATGAATGTGGGCAAGGATGCTTAAAAATAGTACTCCCTCCAGTCCTAATTATAAGAACACATTTGGGAATTGGTTTTGGTCCTAATTATAGGACCAAGTTTTAACTTTTGTCAATTTCTTCATAAAATACCCTCATTGATACTTTCTCAATAATAATTAAACACAATAATGATTTAATGATGCACCTTTATATTTTATAAAGTAAGTAATGCTTGCAACTAATTAATGTCACATACAACTCAATACTATTGTTTTTTGTTTTTTTTTAATAAAATAATTTAAAGCAATTTTTGTCATATTACCCCTACTAATACTTCCTCAACAATAATTAATTTAACAATACACTTATATTTTATAATTCATATGTGATGGTTTTTCTTATATTATATACCAGGAGTATTATATAATATTTTTTCCCTATAGGTCAAGAAGTTCATTTAACCACGGGAAGTTTTTCTTATATGATCAGATATTAGGACATGTTGGTGTTTTATTTTCAAAACAGTTTTTTTAAAAAAAAAAATTGTTTAAAAAATATTCCAAAACGAAGGACAAGATGAGATGACGGAAATTGTGTTAGTCTTGTGCATATAAAAAGTTGGGTTGGGATTTGTTGTGGATAGGCGAGATAGATGAAGGAATGAGAAGAAGCATGAGTAGATATTTTGCTGGTGTCATTTTAAGTTTTAAATAAGGGTATTTTAAGAAAATAAATATAATTAACTAATTTGACTACTATCTTTAATCTCTCCAAAATCTGTAAATAGCTCCTATAATTAGTACCGGAGGGAGTACTACTCAAATCAAGCAAAGGTTTAGAACTTCTAAACTCTCCACCCCAATCACTTTGGAGAATCTTGATTTTCATATCAAACTAATTTTCAACCATTTGTTTACAATGAGTAGATGCAGTTAAGGCTTCATCCTTACTTTTTAAGGGATAAGCCCAAGTATAACGATTGAAAAAATCATCTAAGAAACTGATATATAGTACTTATGTCCACCAGTAGAAGTAATGGGTACTGGTCTCCATAAATCAGGTATGAACCAATTGAAGAGGTTTATTAGTTCGAGAGTCAGAAATAGAGAATGGCAATCTGTGCGATTTACCCAATTGACAGGATTTATAGAAACTGAAATCATCTTTATTTATATGATAGGAAACTTTACAATCATTCAAAACTTTACTATTGGGATGACCAAGACATTAAACCATAACACTAACTCTTAGACTGACTGACTCTAAATAGAACTAGAAATTGAAGCAGGGACTGGATGAATAGACTCTTCTAGTCTTTACATTCCAACTCTTGAATCTCCATGCACCAAAACTTTATTAGTTTGTGGTCCTTCACAAAAGAACCGTGTGAGTAGAAAGACACATAAACTTCATTATCATCAGTTAATTTCTTAATGCTCAACAAATTGTTAGTAATTTCAGGAACAACCAGAACATTTTTCATTTTAAGAGATATTGAACCAGCACAAGGTAAGATAGAATTTCCAATTTGCACAACACTTAATGGTTTACCATCACCAACTAACAGTCGTTCATTACCTGAATCAACCTAGGACTCAACATATGAAGGATCAGAGGTAACATGATGGTGGCCCCACTGTCAAAATACAAAGCACGATCATTCACAGTTTCATTTGTGGCAGCAAAGGCTAAAGCAGGGTCGAAGAGCTTGAACCTTCGTATTTCTTGCTTTCAGGACCATGGTAGTCCCTATCTTAGCAATGATAACAAGTACGAATTTCATGAACTTTTGTTCAGCAGAGTTGACACCAAAGTTTACCAGATTTCGAATTTTGAGACCAAGGTCTAAAACCTCCTCTGCACCACGTCCCTAGCTCTTACTGCCACGGCCTCTCCAAGAACCACCCCTATGTTCTTGTGTCTCATATCTCACAGCAACATTAGCAAAAACATTAGTGATATTAGAGACAGCAGTTGTTTGTAGTTTGCTCCAAATGAGATTCAAAGGTCATAAGCTTCAAATGCAATTCAGCCCAGCTTAGATTATCCTTATCAGAGAGATAGATATAACTAAGGGGTTATAATCACCATCTAGCCCAGAGAGAACCACTGAAATAAGATCCTTAGCAGAGCACTCTTTTCAAGGCTATCCAGTGTTCTGTGGTAGGATTTGACATATATTGACTAAGCTTTCCAAAGGAACCCTCGCCAAAGCACCCTTTGATCCTTATTCATTTATATAAAAATAATTGCAACTATTTTTATCCCACCAAAGTTCAATCGTTAATGACATTAATGCATATTTCTTTTATTTACTATTGGGTATATAAGTTTTGATAAAAAAAAAAATGGTTAAGGCTTTTGGAACCAACTAAAGTGAGGTGGGATACCGCCACTTGGCTTTACATTTCTTTAGGGGGGAAAAATATCCCCTCCCCTAAAAGAGCAGCCCCCAACAGTGGTGCTCCAGCAAGAGTGTCATTTTGATTAAAACGCATAAATTTCAAAATTTCATATTCCTACCCTGTCACTTTTCTATCATTTTCATGTATTAATAGACTTTTTAGGGTTTTGTAAGTTTAAATGGTATTTAAATTTTTTCCCCTTTTCTTCCCCTTCTTAATTTTGTTGATAATGGATTTTTTTTAATGGAAATAAGAAAAATTACATACTATAACTCTTCTTTAATTGTGTGTAACATAACTTCAACCATACTAAAAGTAGGGGTGTTCAAAACCCAGGACGGGACCAAGATACCTCAATCCTGGTTCTCAGTCCCCATTTTTGGCCGGGATACAATTTGCATCCTGTATCAATCCCAATAGTAACGGACGGGACCGAGAAATCCCGATTTATTTTTTAAAAATATTAAACTTAAAAGGCCATAATAAGTATACATAAATTGATCTAGAGTTGAAGATTATTATTATTATTATTATTATTATACATTATATAGTTAGAATTAGTATCTCGATAGATGCGCTTTAACTCCAACTAAAGATGTGATACATATCTTATCAAAGGATTAGAGGTAAAAAGAGTTAAACTAACGTAGGCACTCGGAAGAGGTGGAAATTGAAAAAATTATGGGGATCTCGATGGTGATCACAAGTTGTCCACGCCCGGTCATGGACAAGACGGGGATTTCGAGATCAAAATGTTTGGGACTGGTCGAGACAATGGGGATCGTGGTATTTTAAACACTCATACATAGAATCTTTCACTTTACTAAAGATACGTTGCACATGAATGTAAAAGAGTTGTTCATGCTCAAATCAAGTCATTTTGACCAATAAAATTTTATGACAAATAGTTTAAATCAATTGTTCCTAAAAAAAAATTACCCTTAGCTGTGGGCCCAAACTAGGGGCTAGGGGTGGCCTCACCCCCTAAAATTATAAAATAGAACCCAAATGTTCAGAAAAGTACATTTTAGCCTAATAAAAATTTCAATATTTTTACTTTAATCCCCACTAAAAGTTTTGCGGAGGGACTAAAATGAAAAAATTGAAATGTTTATGAGGTGGGAATTTGATTTCATAAACATCTGGGTTCTATTCTCGTATTTTCACCCCTAATTACAATTCCTGACTCCACCTATGCTTAGCTGCACATGCATAACAATAATTTTTTACCCAACGCATAACCATACCCCCCAAAAAAAAAAAAAAAACCCTACAAAATAGTAGTTTATTAAAGTCACCAAAATACCCTCTCAAGTCTATTAGTCTTCAATTGTAAATAAGTTTTGTATTTATTTATCTACATTATTCTCACTATGACCATTACCATTACTATTAACATTAACATTTTGAGCTTCCACATTTAACTTTTGATTAATATGATCCCTTAGGTCAGATTCAATTTCAAAAATATCAGACACTAGAAAAACTAGTTTCTTCATGTGGTCTTTTTCTTGTACACTCAAATTTCTAGCTTTTCTTAGTAAGTGTTCTTTCAATCTCAGGATCCAGACTCTGGATTCCAGAGGCAATAGCTTAGTTCCTCTAGTAATGCACAAGTTTAATCACAGCAAGTAGTAGCGCAAGGACAAGTCAAAGTAATATTCACAAGTATTCAAGCAACTAAATCGAATGAATCTCGATGAACTCAAATGCTCTCAATAATTTCCAAGTTCATTATTACTTGTGCACACTTGGTATTAAAGAAATACGCTTGCTCCCCTATGTTCGCCTTCCCTACAGCGTCTCCCCCACCACATTCAAAACTCAATTACATCTCACCTGAGTTCAGAAATCAGTCCCAACTTCGTGCTCATTTTCATTAACTTTCGAGCTCACATGAAGAGAGACTGTGTTCTGAAATGGGCTTGAGTTGGAATTGGATCGGGACGATGTTAACTAGGTATTAAGACTGTGTATTCGTGCTTTCTTTGCTCTGTCTTCTTTTTTATTTGTTTCTATGGATTTGTTCATTCCAAAATGTGTTCATTTTATCATATTGAACAGCACAAAATAACTGAACATATAAATAATTTTGGTAAGATTAAGCCTAATTTTTGGTTTGCTAACGGTAATTGTTAGGTGTTTTATGTTAGTTGTGCGTTTAATATAATTATAATTGTTTATGTGTCATAAATAAGAATTAAATTTATATGCAGAATTAGGACATGTACATTAAAAGTTAGCACTCCCTCTGGTCCTTAATATAATAAAATTAAGAAAATTAGTTAAGTTTGTTAATATAACATGTATATTTCAAAACATCATAATCATATTTCTTAATCCCCTCATTCCTTCTCTTACTTAATTGTCGTTGACGATGTATCAATAAGAGTAATTTTTTTTTTAAAAAAAAAAGAAGATTGAGAAATATGAAAAATGATCAGGGGCAATCGTGCCCCGAAAGTTGTCACTAAGGAGCAATTTTTCCCGAAAGTTTATCGATGGCAATTTTGCCCAAGAAGTGTCAAGGAGAAAGTAATTTTGTCTTAACTATTATCTCAGTTAATTTTGATCATTAGTTAACCAAATATCTTGAGTCGACGATGTATATGTCATCCACTTTATTTTTATTGAGGTGCAAATTTGCCTTAAAACCACGTGTCATCTACTTCATTTTTAAAAAAGTTAGATTTAAAACTTCCGCGCAAATTTCCACCTCAACAAAATGACATAGATGACATATGATCGCACCTCGACATATATGATCAACTAAAATCAAAATTAACTAGGATAACGGCGGAGCAAAAATCGCCCCTCGACAACTTTCGTGGCAAAGTTACCCCTTAACCAGTTAACTCTATGGAAAATATGATTTATATTTATGATCAAAATTAACTCACCAAAGATGTCATATATTAATTAACTGTAATTGTTTTTTAGTTGTTGGCACTAATGAAATTTGACTTGTGATCTAATGGTTGGTTGACAAAAAAAATTGTGGCTGACTATGTTGGATTCCATGTACTTCGTCTTGTTTGAATTAACGGTAAAAGATGTTTTTTTTTAACGTGATTTGCAATGTACGGGTAAATATATGAGAATAGTTTTATTTTGACTTACGGTATACGAGTTTTATCTCATCTATGTACAATATAAGTTACTTAGAAGAATGCCTTGTTTCACAATAAAAGTTAATTAAAAAGTAATCAATGCTAATTTTTAAATTGTGCGAATGTAGTTAATTTTTAAATGTGATTTTTTGTATGTTGTCTTTCATTTGAAATTTAATTCCATATGAGTATAGTTGGAAAATATTTTCAAAGGTTAAAGTGTAAATCCGCTCTAAAAGTATTCACGAAGTCTTAATACCCCGGAAATATAAAAACGTAACAATGACGCCTTTTTTTTAAACCACGTTTATTGACCGTTAAAGGAAAATTATTATTTCTTTAGGTATAATTTTTGGAAGACCAAATTTTTTATTCTGATTTATCATTTTGGGAAGGAGGATTTATTCAATGGATAAAAACGGTTAAAAATTTATTTCCTTAATTTATTTTATTTTTTAAAAGCCTTATTAAATTTTCTAATTAATAATTGATAAATGAGTATTTATGCATTTGAAATTTGATATTATAAATAATATATTTACTAATAATTTTATTTTTTTGAAAAATAAATATTTAAATAAATAATTCATTTATTCTATCAAAGAAAATAATTCATTTACTTTGAAAAGGTCAACTTTATGACTATAAGTTTATAGCATTCCTTGATTTACTTTCATTCATCATATAAATAGAAATAACTCATTTAGAGATTCAAACGTTTATATTGCATATTCATTAATACAATAAAAATTAAATAATATTGTTCGGTTTTGATTGAAAATTTATTTAAATAATTTCTGGTTCAATTTGTTAGATCAAAAAAGTAAAATTATTTTTAATTAAATATAGTATTTATAATATTAAATTTCAAATGCATAAATACTAATTTATTAATTATTAATTAGAATAATTAATAAGGATTTTTTTAAATAAAAAATAAAATAAATTATGGAAATAAAAAATTTGGCCTTCCAGGAATTATACCTAGAGAAATAATATTTTTTCTTTAATTGAAATAAAATTATTAAATTTAAAAAAAAAAAAAAAACTTGATGTTGAAGCTTCTTTTTATAAACCATATGTGTATTTTTACACCTTTGAAAGTCACGCGTATCATGTAATCAACAAAAAGAGTTAAACTTAACGGTCAAACAATATTTTTACACCTAATTTGTAACCATGTGTGCACTTTTGATCTAAAAACACACCTGGTGTTGGAGTCTTTCGCAGAAAGACAATACGCGTATTTTTACACATTAATCCTATACAAAATGACAACAATTTGATTTAAATATATTTTAAATTCAAATGATTGAAATTAAATCCATCAACATTCATACTTTATCATACTAAATATATAAAAAAAATTATAAATAAAGCCACTGAAAATGATCAAATCAAAAAATTATCATGAGTTTGAAAGCAAGTTTAACATGATTTTGTAGGCTAAAACATATAAAAACGGTAAAATCGGTATATGAACTTAACTTGAATTTAACTAAATTTATAACGATAGTGACCCAAAACAATTTTGTAAGGTAGAAACATAAAAAAAACGGTAAAACTTGAGAAATAACTTCCAAATTTAACATCAATGGAGAAAAATAAAATAGATTATACATAAACAAACATGTACAACCCCCACCTGGTGTAGAGAGTGAATAATTTGTTCATAACTTTTTCTACGACGGTTTACAAAAGCGGCAAAAAAAGTCTGAAGAACATATGATAAAAAACAAACATGAACTTTCTAGCTAGTTATATTAAATCAAATTTAAAACTTAATTATTCTCAAGAAACTCTTAATGCACCAGTTTCATAGAGAAAATTTACCATTCGAATACGAAGCCAAACAATGTTTAACATTATTTACTACTCCAACAGCACAAATTCAGAAATAAAATTATGAGAATTTACCATCAGAAATTCTTTGATAATAAATTATTTAATTTAGTTCTTACGAATAATTTTAAGCAAACAAGAGACACACTTTCCCAATAAAACAAAGCCGTGAATAATTTAATATCATACATAAAGAGCTCAAATACAGATGCAATTATGCAAAAAGTAGATTTTTTTATTCAACGGGTTAGTTCTAACACTTAGGGATCTTGAAGATATAATTGAAACACCTATAAATAAGCTGCTATTTTGCATAATATTAGAATCCCACTTTTTAAATTTGCTCATAATGTCACCGGTAACTATATTAGGATTGGCATTTTGAAGCCCCAATCTGACTTTTGGAATGTGATTTTATGATTTACGAAGTAGGTTGTGAAGTGGGCGTGCTTATGAAAAGCAACTCCAAACAAGCCTACAACTCTTGAAGTTCATAGCATCACTCAAAAAGCCTCATCTGTCAAGAGGATTTCTTTCCCTCATGAAAAGCTTCAAACTGTAATTTTAGAGCTCTGAGGAGCGGTTGGCATATTCTTGAACTAATGCACCAAATAATGATGGCCTCTGAAGCAACTTGGAGGGTTTATCAAATTCTTTTGCTCTCCCTATCACAAGAAAACACAACAAACTTTAGCATTATGCTATACAAATATATATAATCATATAAATATATCCACTAGAACCAATTATTACTGATGTCGTTTAGGTTAAATAGTAAAAGCTCAGTATTGATCTCCTGATGCAACTTTATGTAAAGTGAGGACAAATGTAGACACATTTTAATGGTTATAGATTCGTGAGACCCACATTATCAGAAGTGCGGCTCACTGTATGCTCAATATAATTTATCCATCTATCTCTCTACACTTTATGAAAACTATATGATCCTCACGCTTTAAGGAACTTGTCTTGTGAATGGGGAAAAAAATATGCCAAGGAGACTCAGGCACTGCTCCATCCGTCTCTATTTATAAGGACCAATTTGTCCCCTTTTATAAGGTCCTCTTTAGGTTTGTCTGAGCATCAAATACATTTTCAACCCCTGATTAATTTTCACCATACACTCATCATTGTTTTTACTATTACTCTCTCTCATCTAACCACCTATAAATAAAGACATGTCTGAAAAACACATAAGTATACTTGCTAAATATTTATTACTTTAATCTAATTTTAACTGTTTTCGTGAATAATACAGTTCAGTTAATACGACCTTATAAACAGAGACGGAGGGAGGGAGTATGAGATAATAAGTCCCACATTGAGTAGAATTAGGCGCCCAATGGGGTATTTAAGTGAGCCGGTTCTCCTACGTCAATCGCTAGCTTTTGGGGTATTTAATAGTACCTGCATCTATGACGAGAACCCTGTCACAGTCCATGACTGTTGGTATTCTGTGAGCAATGCTGATTATGGTACAAGTTGCAAAGTCCTCTCTGATGATCTTCTGAATCACAGCATCAGTTTGTGAATCCACAGAAGCTGTTGCTTCATCCAAGAACAAGAGGCGGCTTCGCTTTAGCATCACCCTCCCCAAACACAACAACTGCCTCTGTCCCACACTCCAATTCTCTCCATTATCAACCACTGCACATACACATTCCTCATCATCAACAAAGTGAGTATGAAATTTACAAGAAACTCATGAAATGAAATGAATGTTTCAAACCTAAAGAATCCAGTTTCTCTGGCTTGGAAGCCACGGTATCTTTTAGTTGACAGCGTTCCAAACTCTACACAACAAAATCATGATCACATAATTAGTTGTATAATACAAGTGATTTTACCAATATTAAGTGAGGTTTTGAATGAGACATTTAAGCGTCAATCACTCTCCAAGCGTCTTATATTGCGGACCAAGCAATTCTTCTATAAGTGACTTGCATTATTAAGCTCAGGTGTCGGTGATAACAAAATGGTTCAGTTACCTTCCATATTTCTTCATCTGAATATTGTTCAGTTGGATCAATATTGCTCCTAACAGTGCCTTCAAAAAGAACAGGCTCCTGGGGAATGATACCGAATCGAGACCTGAGGTCGTGAAGGCCTAACGCAGTTATGTCGATGTCATCGATGATTATTCTTCCCCCTGAAGGTTCCACAAGCCTGAAGAAAACTTGGATCAAAGTAGATTTCCCACTTCCTGTTCTTCCAACAACACCAATCTTCTCTCCACCACTGATGCTCAATGTGATGCCTTTGAGAACCAAAGGAGTGTTCGGACGATACCTAACCTGTTTTACAG
Source organism: Acacia melanoxylon (assembly GCA_019022615.1). Taxonomy (NCBI): domain Eukaryota; kingdom Viridiplantae; phylum Streptophyta; class Magnoliopsida; order Fabales; family Fabaceae; genus Acacia; species Acacia melanoxylon. Next base: position 3,020,225 of record JAFJYJ010000071.1, on the reverse strand, counting down.
ATAAGAGTAATTAGTATTGTTCTATGCAGATTCGATATTCAAGGAGACCAAGAACTTGTTTTATAAGTCAGCTTTAGAGGGAAAATATCCATTATACTTGCAACTGAAAGGCAAGATACAGAATATAAGGACAGTAATCAGAATTTAAATATAATTTCAAAGTAAATTATAATCAGCAGGGTAATGTGCTTGTTACCTGCAACTCTTTGATATCAACATTGCCGTGGGCGGGCCAATTCGGGGGAGGTACGCGATCTTTAATACGCCATGCTGCTTCGGATGGAATCTTTGTGAATTGCTTAATCCTCTCCACAGATACCATTCTGTTCTCAATGAAGCAACTCATGTATATGGCCCAGAACAACACAGCATTTAGGGACAAGCCATAAGAGATAAGCCAACGTTTTCTACATCATGCAACGAGAAAATATCCAATTACTCGATCATCAAAATAAGATTTTGACAGAAAAGAAAAATCTTTGCTCTATAAAATGAGCTCTGCTCATTTTTGTCCACAAGAATTTTAAGAATCTATGTAATGTGAAATATCTACCTAATCATAACCTCTGCAACACACAGAACCTGCATTGGTTTTGGTTCAATAGAGGATCAAATTATACCTGGCTTTATGATATTGCTGGGTAATATAATCATGAACATCGTAGAAATACAAAAGACCAAGCTCCCGAGCGATTCTAAGCGAAATCCCAACCATTCATTGGAGCCATTGTTGTGGAAATCCATGCGCAGATTTTCGTTAACTCGTTTAACATTTTCTTCACAAAAGCTCCTCTGCTTTCTGAATGCGCGGATTGTCATGACCCCTGAAATGCTCTCTGAGAAGTGGTGAATAACAGGTGCTTTTGTTATCGAATCCAGGCGAGTCAATTCGCGAGATGAAGAGAGGAAATAACCCTGCAAGATTTCATATAAGACACAAGTTATTAAGGTAAAAACAAGATTCACATGCTTGGGAACTTAGAGCATTTCACAAGGAGTCATGCCGAGGTAATTGTATCATACCCGGTACCATATGTTCAACCAAATCAGAGGTATCAGCAAGAAAACTGTTGGCCAAGAGTTTTGGCATGTAACAAAGAAGATGCTAAGCACTGTGATGTACATGGAAATCACAATGCCCACAAAAAATGGGAGAAACAAATCAACATTAGTCTGATCAGTGGATGCCTGCATAAGTTTAAATATAAAGGAATTAAAATCATTACAAATATCTATCATATAGAATATTGTCTTTCCTACAACTAGCTTGTGACATAGCATACTTGACCATTGAGTACTTACCCTACTTAAAACTCTTCCGGAAGGCGTGGTGTCGAAGAAAGACATGGGTGCATGAAGGATGCAATTGAGAATCTGGGAAAAGAAAAGCTGTGCTGTCTTAAGCCCCAAGATGGTGACAGAGAAGGATCTTATAATCACCAAAACAACCGAAAACGCGGCGATAGCAGCGTAGATGGAGATAAAAAGAGAAGGGTTAAAGACTCGAGCTTGCTCTTCAGAGGTTTCATATGCTAGCCAATAATCACCAGCCATCAAAGCTCCTTGCCATAACAAAGAAATAAGAATTACTCCTGTAATGCCCCACCATCCATAAGCCTCAGTACAATACAACTTATAAATATGCAGGCTCACTTTGCCAGTTTCCCTCTCTTCATCTTTTATGAGTTTAGAATTTTCCTTGCCAGCTTTTGGTTGGTCAACAGAATTGCTTTCACCATTGGCCTCCCTGAAACTAGAAGCCCGCTTCGGAGATCTCGGAGATTTGGACGGCCTTGGGGAATTTTCACCAGGCATTTCTTTGCCTTGTTCTACAAGTTCCATAGATGTCTCGTGTGCTGCTACCAGATCTCCAAAATCCATTCCACAATTTACTAAATCATTATACTTCCCAGATTCAACTATCATTCCATCTCTCATCACCTTAAAGCAAAAACATCATATCAAATATTTTCATTCCTCTCCAAGTCAAACTGAGTGTTTAAAACAAAAATAATGAAACTTTAAAGAAACTTACCATTATAAGATCAACATTGTGCAAGAAGTCTACTTGGTGTGTTACAAGAACAATAGTCTTGCCTTTTAGAGTTCCCCTTACACATTCCTGTTTAAAAAGACTAAAACAAAGTCATAACAAGAATAATGTTGATAGTAAGTGATTAGTTAATAAATAGAAGCTTGAGTTTGAGAATACCCGCCTTGAATATTGCCGAGCCGGTATGAGCATCAACGGCGCTAAAGACGTCATCAAGAAGATAGATATCACAGTCCTGATACACAGCCCTAGCAAGTTGAATTCTCTGCTTCTGGCCTCCACTAAGGTTGATGCCGCGCTCTCCGATCTCCGTTTGATCGCCATCATCCATCATTTCCAAGTCCTTGTCCAAGCAACAGACTCTCACAACTTCATTGTACTTGTGTCTGTCCATTGGTAATCCATACAAGATGTTATCCTGAATTGTCCCATTTTGAATCCATGATGTTTGAGCTACATACGCCGTAGTCCCACAAACCCGAACCTGCCCCGCACAAGTGTGTGTCAATATCAATACCTCTATAAAAGTTGGAAGATAATAGTGCCTTTCTCATCAAGAAACCATACCTTGCCGGAAACTTTGTGCATCTCACCAAGAATTGATGCTAGCAGAGAAGATTTCCCCGAGCCGACAGTGCCAACAATGGCGGTGAGATCGCCCTTTTTTATGTTGATATTAATATTTTTCAAGTCATAATCCCTCTTAGTATCATCATCATCCCAGCTAAAGGTGCCATCTTTCACCTCTACCGCGGTTTGCCCATGGCAGCCTTCCTCCCTCTCTACTGAGTAATCAGATAATTCCTTGCTGCTCATGTACCTATCCAGCCTCCCAAGTGATATCATGGCTTGTGAAAGAGAGATCATTGATTGTGGGAAAGTCCGAATAGGTTCCTGCAATATCTTAAAGATCGTTGTTGTGGTGAAAACCGTGCCTGCATCGAGTGGAACTTCGAGCAAAATCGCTGTCCCAAAGGTTAGAGTTGATATTAAAAGTGGTGTGCTCCACATCACAATGACGTTCCCAGAAATTGAATACAAAAACTTGGAAAGCCAGCTGAATTCTGACTCACGAAAACCCATAATCCTCTTATTGAAATGCTCTTCCCAAGCTTGGAACTTGATCACCCTCATGTAATTCAGCATCTCATTAACAGCCTTCATCCTCGAATCGCGATTCTTCATCACATTGAACTGGAAACGATTGTTCCTTCGAGTACCAAATACGACAAACACAAGAACTCCCACAATTCCAAGCAAAGCCGTGACCACCGCGGCGCCCAAGTACTTATAAAGCAGAACTAAGGCAATCCCAACTTGAAATGGCATCATCCACACAGCATGAAGCTGCAGCATCATATCAGAAAGCTGTTGTGCATCCACAGCCATATAATTAACTATAGTTCCAATCCCATGGTCTTGTCTTGCAGAACAAGACAACCTTAACCCTTTCTTGTACAACGAGGTAATAAGAGAGCATCTAATAAGCATTCCTAGCTTCTGAGAGTTGAAGTTGAAATGATGAGTGGCTAAAACTTCTATGAACTTCGCAACCAGGAGGATTAAAACCAGGTAGTATCCTTCATAAACAGAGCTTCTCTTACCAGATGTGAAATCCACAAAGCTTTGGATAAGAACAGGACCTATGAACATAACACTAAGACGAACAACAGCAAGGAAAGCAGTAAAAGCTACTTCCTTCCAGAAGCATCGAAGAAGTGTGGTCAGAACAGGATGCTTGGACCTTTCTTGTGGTTTAGGCCATTTCTGTTCAAACAAAACTGACATTCTTTCAGCTCTATGTTCTGGTGAAAGTGATGGGACTTCATCAATCTTCAAAGGTGACTTGTAACCTTTACTCAATAATGGATTTATCCATAGCCAAAAGGCCTTGGAAGCTAAAGAAGCTGAGGCAAAACCAGTCACGTTTGATTTAATATCAGTTTCCCCATCAACAATCAGAGATTCAGTTTCCTGTGTCGTGAAGGTGATACCAGTAGATCCTTTAATTGCGGCAAGGAAGAGAAACAGAGAAAGAGGGAAAGAAATGAAACCGACAGTATCATCATTCCTAAAGTCAAAGCCTCCTGCTTTATCAGTTTCTTCCGAAGAGACCAAACGAACAATCCCAGAAACCACGAACAAACATGACATAACGAAATTTAATATCCAGAAGATTCGAAGTGGAAGAGGGTGAGAAACAGCTTGAAATCTCTTTTCATGAATGATTAAGATTGTAAGAATCCCATAAGTCACTGCTTGAACCAACCAAAACAATCCATCGATTCGTGTGTCTCTGATAAATCCCTGAACACTCCCAACAGCGTACAATATAGTCAAAACAACAGTCACAACTAGAGTAAGCTTAAACCACGTTGTTGTTCTGATGAGATCTCTGTTATGTCTTCTGATAAGGGGCTTGTCGAGTTCAGATGCTGCAGCTGTGTGGTCGCCATTTGAGGTGAACCTAGAATAGAGCTTCTTGACGGCGAGAACGAAGAGAACGAAGATGAGCACAACATCAATGGCGGTCAATAGAGCTCTCTGAGGACATGGAGAGAAAAGACAAACTCGAGCCATTGAGCTAGAGTTGAAAGAAAAGTACCACCTTGGACTTGTTTTACAGGGGAAGAACATGAGAGGGAAGTGAACCAAGTTGAAGAAGAAGAAGAAGGCATGTTTCTGAGAAAAGATTTCAGCTTGGTGCGAAATGTGTTGGCTATTATCATTTTATATCCTCATAGATATGTTTTTTGTTTTTCTCTCTGACAAAAACGAACAAACCAGAGTGAGAATAGGGAATCGTGAGAAAGATGAAGAGAATTTTATGAGGGATTTAAAACCAAAAAAAGGACTATGAGATAATAACTTCACATGACAAGAATAACAAAAAGGAGAGAAAATCGAGACAGAAAAAGTTTGAGCAGCAACGAGGAAAAAGCCGCGAAAAGGGCACTACTTCCATGTGAGGTCTTTCACAATCTTATAAAGCTCAAAATCTAACTCAGACACGAACTAAAATTTAGGGGAAAACAGAACAACAACCAAAAAAAAAAAATCAATCATATAAAATCAGAGAAAAACCCCAAAAGAAATTATATTTGGCACAAGGAAAGAGGTAATCATAAATTCTTGGATGTGGAGATTGGGCATCATAAATTGTGGGAACAAGAAGGGAGAAAAGCATGTGCAAGAGAAAAGTTGAAATAAAAAACGATTTTTTTATTATTAATAAAAAAAATCAGGTAGAGAAGCTTGGAGCAAAGGGATTATCGCGACGAACCAAAGTGCTCAAATAAGGCGGCGTCAAAAGAGGCTGATGATACAGTGCAGCTACTATATCATGTTTTTTAAAGGATCATAGGCAACAGAATCAACCCAATAATAATGAATGAATAAGTGTAAGAACTTTTTTTTTTTTTGGTCAACAATTAGTGATAATAGAACTGAAAGTATACGTTTGGCAAGTTTTGGCCACAAGTTTCCAGAGCAGAGAAGCAGCTATCCTCTGATGACGTAGAGCCGGGAATCTTCTGCCGGCTGTACTACGGGTTGGAAAATCGCCAACCCGACCCGCATGTACAGGTGATCGTAGCCACACAAACCTTTTGCTATAAACAAACTTTGTTTCCTTGTTTTTTCTGTTATGCTAGAACTGTTTTGTACACTACATTCTAAAACATATGATAAAACTTATATATAAGTCATCAAAGTTGATTATAAAACGTCTTTAAATTTACCAAACAGAATATAGTAAAATGGTCTAACTAATGAGCTTCAACACAAGAGACTATAGACTACTTCACAAGCTCACCTCATCATTTATAAAAAATAAAATTGCGGGCCAGCCGGTTAAACGATGAGGGCATATGCAGCCTGCATTTTTCCAGGCCGAAAAAACCTCAACCCTAAAATCTTATCATAACCCACAAACTAAGGGTTGAGCCAGGCTACTAATGGGTGATGAAGAGTAGAGTCGGGAAATCGAGTCAACCATTTTAAGTCGGCCGCGAAGGGTCGGGCTTAAAATAAAGGAGTTTAACGAAATAAGTTTTGCGGGCGGCGCATGAGGCGCCGATCTTAAAAGGGCCGGTCCTGGGGGCCCTTTTAATTTATTATTATTATTTAGATGTATGGATTCACATATGATGGTAATTCTTATTTTGTATGTATTTTGTATTTATTATAGAGTTATTTATCCATTTAAATACAAATACACAAATACATAATAACTATACTCTAATTTTTTTATGATTTGGTTCATTATTTTTTGCGATAAAAATTATGGATGTGTTCATGATGCGGGAGAAAAAATTTATGATATTCTTACTCATGAACCAAAGCCTACTCAAAGCGAAGAAAAATCAAAACGTCGTTGAAATTGATGATAGTGACGAAGATGACGCAATAATAGTCAAATCGTCTTAATGTCGCTTGGTATCTTTTATGTTTTATGTGAGTTATTTGTGAATATAGTTTGTTTTTATTATTATGAATTAGTGATTGTCTTTATTTGTTGGATGATTTGTGTTGTTTTGATATTAATGTTGATAACATTTATTTGATAAATTAGAACTTTAATTATTGTAATTTACTAATTATATTTTTTTGAAAAAAAAAAGGAGGAAAAATATTTAAAATTTAGAATAGTAACTTTCGGGAGGGCCTTGGAGGCCGACCCGCCACCCCTCAATTTCGGTACCGTAAGAACTTTAAAAAACGAGATATTTTTCTTACCGAAACGGAAGGCTGCTTGTCTTCTCGTAGCTTTAAAAAACAGATATTTTTCTTACCTACTCTAGAAGCGCCATATTAGCCTGTTTTTCATACAATCATCTACCGCGATTCACAACTTCTAATCAAGAATCTCTCTTTGGAGAGATAGGCAGATGGATGGATGGGACCCATCAAGAGGCTTTCTACTATTTTTATTCTGATTTCTCAGAATGGGAAATGGACGGAGGGTCTGAACCGGGGAAGTTAAAATTATTCCAATTTCTAAGACAGGGACGTTCATTATAGTTTTAGCAAATTACTAACCTTCTGAATAATATTATGATTTTTTTTTAAATGCATTATATATCATTAATTTTGTGTGAAAGAGTCCATAATGTAAATCACTTGGCTAATTTATCATAATTAAAAGAAATAATATTTAACTTATTTTTAAATGTGCCTGAAATTTAAAATACATTTTTAACTTCGTCCATATAAAATTAGGCTTTGAAAGAGAAAAGGGGAGAAATGCAATAATTCGAGTTTAAGTAATAATTATAAAGATAAAATTGATAAATAAATATTAATTACTTTTGAAGTTAATTTATTATTTATAATTTTATAGCGTAGAATGGGGTACCGTGTAGGGACACAAAATTGAATTAATGCATGTCTTATTTTTATTGCAGAATTTAATGCAGAACTTTATGAATAGAAACATCTCCTTTGAAAATCTGTATGATTTTGAACTTAGGCTTTATTTGAATCACATTTTTATATTAATTAAATCAAATATAGAACATAAATATAAAATAATATAAATATCACAATAATTCAGAGGCGATATGTGTGAAAAGTTGAAAACTAACCAGACAAGCCAAAGGCTGTCAAACACAATAATTTAAGTAACCACAAGTATTTCAAAGCAAAATCAACAACTTAAAAAATAAGCAACGTGGAGAATTTGTACACTTGTTACTTTTCCACAATGAAACAACTAGAGATGTGACCCAGAACAGCTTGTCATTCCTTAAAAAACTTAGAACTTTCTTATTTTTAATAAATAAAAATAAATAACTATTATTAGGATTAGTAGTACGACAGAGATGGATGCGTTTTGAAATAAATGTATTCGATGGAGACAAATGATATGTGGAAGTCATTAACTATCAGATTTGTTTTTGGGTATGTATATTTATTCGGCATTGCCGTATTGGAAATCTGTATCATTGATTGCAACCTGTCCACCAGAAGAAGGCCCCACAAAAAATGTCACTAAAAGAACGGGGAGATCGTGACCTCACATAGGCGCGTGGATAAACATTGCCTCACAAAATATTGAAACTAGAAACAAAATAAGCTCTTATATTTTTTAAATCTCATAATATGCCTATCATCTATACGGACTCACTGAGTCAAGTTTCTCTTATCATTTTTTTTTTATTATCCTTCATAATTTTTAAATCATACATGTCCAATCCATCTGAAAAGTCACAATATTTTTCTGTCATCTTCCCAATCAATAAACAGATGAAAATGAGTGATAATGAGAAACAAAGATAATGAGAGAATCTTCTTCCCCGATTCTTGACCTATTCATCGGTTTTAGTTTTAGTTCAGTTGATCCGTTTCGGTTTCAAAACATTGGTTTGAACCCTATGCCAAAAAAAAGTCATGTCAAACATTTCTATTTATAAATAAAATATGGGTTTAATGTTTTAACTGCTTTTACTACAAGAATTTTTTTTATAAAATATTAGTAGGACCCTCTCACTTTTTTTAAGTGTGGCAGAAAAAATGTTTCTACACCAAAAACAGAAACAATAAACCCATAAATTATTATTATCACCATGTTGTTTTTGGCCTTAACCATGAGTTAAATAACTAATTTAGTGAAATTAAAAGAATTATTTAATTTGATTTAATTATTTGTAAAACATGTGCGTTGATTTGCTTCAAGTTCCATTTAATTATTTGTAATGTAAATTTCTCCCTTGATAGAAAACTCTCTTAATAACTAGATTTAATATGGAGAGCTTAAGAAAAATAATTATAAATTTAAAACATAAAATGAATTGAGATGTTACAATCAAACCATTCTAAAGCCCAAAGAAGAAGAACGTAACATACCAGAATTCCATCTTATTGATGTTGTTGCTGTTGTTAATTCTATAAAAACAAATCTTATTTCTTTTCTTCTAAAATAGTTGAAACCCTCGAGAAGGAATAATAAAAATGATAGTAGAATTATTTGACAATATAGAGAAAATTAAAATAAAGGACCTAGAGAAAATAATATTTATTATGAAGGACCAAAAAAAATTATAATTACTTAGAAGGACAAAAAATTATAATATAAATTTAAAATTACTAAATTACCCCTAATCAAACCTCCGATATTATCTCTTGTATTCATAATTAAAAAAATAACTAAAATAACCCATCTTAATATGATCGTACCTTCTTTTTTAAATTTTCAGTATATTATTTAATAACAATTGTTAAACTCATATTTTTTTTTCACCAATTTATATCATCAACATTTATAACAATTAAACTCCTTTTATAAAATTAAAAAATAAACTCATCTCATATTTCTCAGGATATAATAAGTTAATTAGATGTTTTCATTTTATTAACATTACACGAATTTTTTAACCTACATAAATTGCTTCTAAAACAAAAATAAGTCATAGAAACTTTCTTGGTTTAAGATATATGATAAATTATAAAAGACTTTGACTTTTATTAAAATTATATAATTCCATTTTTAAATAAATTTTTTGTTGATTTTAAAAAGTTATAATTTTTATAAATTGAAGAATGCATAAATTTTTTTTTCATAGATATATATTCAAGTTGTGAAAAATGAAAATTGAAAAAATTATTGTTTAATTAAATGAAACTTAGAATTTTGTATTAATTTTAAAAATAGAATGTGAAAGAAAATGTAAAAGGGAATGTAGAAGATTTTGTTAGGAGTATTTTAATATTTTTTTTTTTATATAATTGGTCCTTCTAAATAATTACAATTTTTATGGTCCTTCTCCATAAATATATTTTCCTCTAAGTCCTTCATTCTAATTTTCCCTTGAATATAAGCATAGGCTAACAAAAGTCAATGAAAAAAAAAAAAATACTCTGTCAATTCTATGAATTAAAAATTAATTATTTTATTAAGATTTTCAAACTTAATATCAGTCATGACAAAACATGAACTTGGAGAGCACGCTTGCAAAACCATTAAAATACTCTCGACAGATTCCAATCTCATCAAAATGTTCAAAAATATTACTATAAAATATACAACTAACTAATTAATGGTATATACCATAAGTATATTTCCATTAAAAATCTTGACAACTTAATTAATTGATATTATCCCCACACCCTTTCTCTCTGTCTCTCTCCCTCCCTCCCTCTGTGCCTCTCTCTCTATTATTTTTATAAGGGCACTGATCATGGTTTCGGATATTTAGATCCTGTCAAGAGTTTCAACTTACAGATTGTTAGAGGAGAGGGGAGTCACTTAGGCCCCGTTTGGATCAAAGAAAATGTGGGAATGGAAAGGAATGAAAATGAAAAGAATGGAATGGAATGGAAAATATTTTACCCGTTGCGTTTTGTTGGCCTTTGGAAAAGAAAATTGGTTGATAGGAAAAAATTTGTTTGGTTGGAAGAAAATAAGGTAGAAAAATAAGGCAAAATACTATTTTACCCTTCCAAATAGAAAAAAAAAAAAAAAAAAAAAAAGCGCTCGCAGGAAGTTATTTAAGGCATTCTCGAGAATTCCTAAGGCATTACATTGAGAATGCTTTAAGGCATTCTCGCATTCTGTCGAGAATGTCTATCCTCAGGGTATTCTCCATTCTATAATTTTTTTAAAAAATTATCCTCATGTCTTCAATTGCGAGAGTTCAAATGACAATACCTAGTGTAAGAATATTGGAGAATTATCTTCTTAAAAAATTATGCATAGTCTCTGTTTTACGATCATTGAACAGGGATATGAAAGAACCAAGCAATTTTCATATGAGATCTTTGCTACCTCTTCGATTACGGCGGTCGTGTTCTTTGATCTGAGATCTTTGGTTTTGGTCTATGCTTTCTTCGATCTCAGATCTTTGGCAGGAGGCGATTGGGTCAGCCATCATCACCACCGTGACTTCTTCGCGGATTGAAGACACATAAGAAGCGCTCGCAAAGGGTAAGTTCGTCTTCTTTGATTTTCTTGCTCCGCGGAAAATGGGTTCCCACCAATTTTCCCATGTATAAGGAAAATCGCCCCGCCGGTGAAAATGTTTCGACTGAAAATGCGAACTAAACAAATAACGCGATGGAAAATACTTTCATTTTCCTTTTCCTTCGCCCATTTCAATTTTTCGCGATCCAAACGGGGCCTTAGCTTCTTAGTATTTTCTTTGTGTTTCTTTCTGAGTTTTGACTTATTAAAAAAGGTTGCTGGTAGGGGGGAATTTTTGTGTGAAAATAATTATTTAAAAATAATGATGTGGGCCCACATATAAAAAATTGACGGAAGTTTAACTATGGAAATGATATTTTTGCCTTATTTTTAAAAAATTTATAGGTAATTTTTCCACCCAAAAAAAGTGACAAAAGTTCATGAGTCCTTTTGTCCATTAACCTCATTATTAAATTTTATTTAGTCTTGCGAGGTGGGTTGATTTCAAGAGAACTTCCTAACAAAGCAAAATACTACATAAGTTTCTTCACAAATCAACTGATCATGGCGAACTTCCCAACACTATATATGTATGTATGTGTGTAAATATACTCCAATCTTATATCTTGGCTTTCTTTGAGCAAAAAAAATCTTATATCTTGGCCATTGATCTTTGAGGTTCTAGCCTACGTCACAATTAAGTTGGATCGCGATACTGCCTACCTATTCGGGAGCGGCTACAATCTACTGCCACTCTCATCCACTTCCGTCCTTTACCCAAAAATTGCCTCATTTTTTATGTAAATAGTGAAGCTCTGTCATTTTTAAAAACATATATATATATATTTCAGGGTATTGGCGATACTAAAAATATACTTTAGGATACTGATTGGTACTGAAAAAATACTTCATGATCTTGAAAAAATAATTCAGGCTACTGACTACTACTAAAAATATATTTGAGGATACTAACTGATACTGAAAAAAATATTTCATGATCTTAAAAAATTATATTAGGATCTTGAAAAAAATATTTCACGGTTCTCAATCATTCTTTTTTAAAGGTCCTAAAATAATTTTTTCAAGATTATGAAGTATTTTTTCACTATCACCGATCCTCAAAAATATTTTTAGTAGCGGTCAATATCTTGAATTATTTTTTCAAGATCTTTCAATATCTTGAAGATCATTTTAGTATCAATCACTAATCTGAAATATTTTTTTCAAGATCCTAAAATAATTCTTTTAAGATCCCGAAGTATTTTTTAGTATTAAGATCCTCAAGTATATTTTTAGTACTAGCCAAGACCTTGAATTATTTTTTCAAGATCCTCAAATAATTTTTCAAGATTATGAAGTATTTTTTAGTATCGGTTAGATCTTTTTTAAGACCACAAGACTCTCATTTTTTTTAAAGGCAAAACTTCATTGTTTGCTACACAGTTTTTGGGTAGAGGACGGAAGTGGACGGGAGCGGCAGTGGACCGTAGCTGCTCCCGCCTATGTTTTATGGTATTTGATAATTAACCTCTTAAACTTACGAAACTATATATGTCTAAAACCCCGATAAATTTTTAAATTTATAGAGATAATTCCTCCGTGACCAATGTTCATTATTGATCCAATATAACTAAATCTTAGGGAGAGAGATTAACCATACATAACTTGAAGTGTACATAATTCACATATAGTTCAAGCAAAAGTTTATTATTACATTCGGTCTTAAATACTGGAAAACGTTTATAGCGTAATTTACACTATAAACTTTATCATATATTTAAAACTATAGGAGTATTAAATTCTAAATATAATATTGATGAGTGTGAGTTGTTATACATATAATTCAAAATTAAAGAAAGTGTTGTACTTTATTTATGTATAGTCTGCCTCCCACACACATATACAGGTAGAGAGAGAAGAGAGGGAAAGAATAGAGTTCGTGAACTGGATGGAATGATATTCCTTGCTCGTCCCATGGACGAGTCCTGATCTCATTTTGAGATTTGGACCGTCTAGTTTCTTTCTTTTTTTTAAAAAAAAAAATTAATACCAGTAATTATTCAAAGTATGGAGTTTTTTTAAGTATCATTCAAGACTTAAAATGATTTTTCAAGATCCTAAAATAATTTTTTAAGATCATGAAAAAAAAATTCAGTACCCGAAGTATCTTTTTAGTACCAGTCATTTGAAAAATTGTTTTAGGCCTATCGACCCGAAATAATTTTTCAAGATCATGAAGAATTTTTCAATACTAGTAAGTACCCAGAAGTATCTTTTCAATAACAGTCAGTACTCTGAAATATATTTTCAGGATCTTGAAAAAAATATTTCAAGGTACTAATTGGTATTGAAAAATTCTTCATGCCCTAAAATGATTTTTCAAGATCCTAAAATAATTTTTTAAGATCATGAAAAAAAATTGATCTAAAGTATCTTTTTAGTACCAATCCTTTGAAAAATTGTTTTAGGCCTATCAGTACCACGAAATAATTTTTCAAGATCATGAAGAATTTTTCAATACTAGTAAGTACCCGAAGTATCTTTTCAATAACGATCGATCTTCGAAATATATTTTCAGGATCTTGAAAAAAATATTTCAAGGTACTAATTGGTATTGAAAAATTCTTCATGCCCTAAAATGATTTTTCAAGATCCTAAAATAATTTTTCAAGTTCATGAAAAAAAATTGATCGTTTTAAGATGCTAAAATATTTTTTTAAGATTAGAAAAAATATTTTAGGATCTGAAAAAATATATTTGAGGATACTTACAGATACTGAAAAAAAATTTATGATCTTGAAAAATTATTTTAGGGTACTAAAAAAAAGTATTTTAGGATATTAACCGATATTGAAAAAAAAAATCATTAAAAAAAGGAAAAAAAACCTGGACCGTCCAGATCTCAAAATGAGATCTGGCGGTCAGGCGCTCGTCCTTAAAAGGACGAGCGTAGGGAAACGTGGTGCTGAAGTGGATTCACATGCAGAAAGCAGCGAGGGAAGTTTAGTTTAAGCAGCTAGCTAGCTAGATCATACTATATTTTGTTTTTGGTCAAATAGATCATACTATATGACAGTAAGTCAGACACAATAACAGACAAACCACTATCTTGTGGTGCTGCGTATATAAAAATCAGAATAGCTTCAAATTTTTTATAGTAAAAGAGAAAACTACATTCAAAGATCATAGAGAAAGGGAACAAGATGACTTACAAGTTACAAGTTCATTCTTATTGTCTTTTGCCAAGTTAACTTAGTGTTTATTGTACCAAAAAAAATCACCATCCATAAGTATATTTGTAAATTGAAATAAAACGTACTTCTTTTACATATTTATCTTATACATTATGAATCATGATTTGTAAGAAAATGGGTGTACCTAGAGTGCCATCATTCATTTTTAAATACCCACATTAACCTGATCATAGTAACGGATACGATTATGGATACACAACAAATACATGTATATAGGCAGAAGAGGGATAGTTATAATGCATGGGAAGAGTAATCAAATCAGTTTCTGTGAATGTGATGTTCATCAAATACACAAGGAAACTCTTCATATCTATATATAGTGTTCCACATTTCCTTTGCTCGACCAACGTATTCCTTCGACTTCAAAAGATGTATTGTATTCGTTCAGCAATATTATTATGGAATATTATTACAGTTCATAGCTTTTCTTGTTCTTTTTTTAATATCTTAACCTTAATGTTTTTAAGCTTGAGCCATAATTCATTAAAAATGGACCACTATGTATATTCTAACACAATTACTTTTTAAGATTTCAATCTTAATAATAATAAAAGACTTTAATTATCATTCTGAACACACACATAAAGTAATTAGCTCGATTTTATATAACTCTTTTAATATATTCTAGCATGATCTTTACAAGTTTACATTTAAAATATATATATATATATAAAATTCAAAAAGTAGAAGAAGCGATCCTTACAAAGTACAAGTGGTTGGTAAGCGATGGTAGGGTGATGGAGAAGGACCTGTCATGGCAGGTGCAGGCCACGGGAGGACATCATTGTTATTTAAGACAGACACAACCACACAAAGTCATAAACACAAAACCTCTTTTAATCAAGGGAAAATCCCTTTAACATCTCAAAAAATTAACAAAATGTTAAAAAATCCTATAAAAAAGAGTTACTAATCATATATTAAAGGAGTTGTACGTCAATGAGACTTTTTTAATATTAAAATTTTTTGTTAGAATTTTTTTTTAAAATTTCTTAAGGCCTTAAAAAGATTTTCCTTTTATTAATCTCTTTTCTTTTGTCAGTCAACATCATCTCATCTTATTCATCAATCACCTACGCCTTTTTATCTCCATCATTAATGTACTGACAAACAGTACAACAAAAAATAATTAATAACGTTGGTCCCATTTCTTCTTATCATTAAACATATATGTGTCACAGTCTCACAGTATACGAGTATGGGGGGTTTTTTTTTTTTGCTCGAAGATACGAGTATGATTAGATCTGCACTGAATAACTTGTTTCCATAAAAATGAATGACTCTAGTGGAGTGGCCCACAGGTTTTGATGTAGATGTGGTTGATTTAATTTACAGCATTGGGGCCAACATTACATTATGAGAAAACCAAAGTCCAAGGACGAAGCATGCAAGCAGCTTCGAAGTTGATCTTTGTTAAGGAAGTTGAAGCTCGGAGATAACTTCCCATTAAGCCACTTGCTGCGTTGAACGTAACTGGAGGTTTTTTCAAAACCACGAGAATTCCAACTAAGGAACATTCAATTGTTACTCCCTTCGTATTCTTAATATATATAAGATTTCGTTCACTTTAGACTAAGAATTAAGAATGAGAATATGTCACGTTAGGCTTTGACTAAATAGGGCTGAACTTGTAATGGAGATAGAAGACCTAAATAATGCGCTTTTTTAAACATGTTTGAACTTTCATAGCGCCATCTGAATCGTCCTTTTTTAAAAACCTACTTACAATGTAGCGCTTAAAAAGCGCCATCTTATACCGCGAAAGCGCCATAAAAGCGCTTTACAGATGTCTTTCTGTCGAAACGTATATAAACGTAGAACTTTTAGTAGGTTCAAGATAATATTTACAAATTGTACCCTTTATATTTATTTAATGTGTAAACAGATCAGGCACCTTAACAAAATAAAGCGCTGACCTATTTACACATTCGAGACATTTAAATAGGCTTTGATCTTGTCATTTTTATCAATCGCGTCAAAATGGCTAAACAAACTAAAACAGAAAGTACCGATGAAACCTATTCTCACCCCTACTTTAAACAAGATTTTATGTTAAAGATTGAAGGTAGTATTAATTCTTATGGTAACAAGTTATGCGAAGATTTTGGGAAATGTCCTATTAAATTATAATCTTATGCTAGATTTTGAGAAAAGTCTTTTCATTTTTATGATTAGGAGAGGAATTGTTTTGAGCCATGTCGTTTCAATGATGGCATTAAGAGGCTGAGAAAGTTATAGTACATGTTAGAAGCCAAAGGAAGTTGCAGGTTTAGAGCTCGTTTGGGATAATGGTAGTAGAAGTAGTTTTTGTTTCAAATAAACTTTTTTTCTGCTGGATTTTTCCTGATGTAATTTGTATTTATGATAGCGGTGGTAAAAATGGTTTTTTTTCCCCTGATGAACACCTATTTAGCATAACTTTTGAAAAGATAATTGAGATGAGAAATGACCGGTGGGTATGAATTTATATATATATATATATATATATATATATATATATATATATATATATGTGAGTATTTGAGATAAAAAATTAAAAATAAAAGGCGCAAAAATTTCTTGTGATGAGATTTGAAGTTGGATCAATTCGCTTGATCGAAGTGGGCAGATCATCATATGGTGAAGCTTTCTCAAACATCCAAAAAATAAGTTCTCACTTCTAATAGTTTTTTTAAAAAACTTATGATACTTTCTCAAACAAGGTCCTTAACTAATGCTTTGAATGTGAGTTTATGTGTTGGATATTGGTGATTGTTATAATTTGACCCAAATAAAAAGAAAAAAACAATATTAGAAATTAGCTAGAATATGAATGTATATGACTTCAGCTGTCTTCGTGGTCCACGCCACAGGGTTCGGGTGGACCCACCTGGAATTGGTTCCGTGTCATTATCAGAATAGAGAATTCAGAAACATATTAAATAGTGAGTAATAGTTTAATTTCATTTCATTTGTTATATCTTTTTCTGGTCCAATTTCATTTGTCATATGGTACATCCCATTTTCCCACTTTGATTCTATTTATAAGTTTAAATTAACTAATTCTTATATACTAATGAGAGCTAATTAACTCATTAATTATGAATTAAATTTCTATTTTTGTCTTTATTGATTCCAAGAATTAATGTGAATAAATTATTTTTGTTTATTACAATTAATATAGACAAAATTATAAATAATCCATTTATTAATATGAAATTAGATTTATAATAAGAATCAATTTTTTTATTAAAATAGATTTATAAATAGAATCAGATCTAATATGATAACAATAAGTCATTACCACGAGTCATGGAAATTTTGAAAAGAACCAAAACATGGGTTCCCATCAAGAGTAAGGAGGACCACCATCTTTTTGTGTGCGAATTACGAAACAATTACTCGTATAAGATATAGGAGGATAAAATATTATCTCCTAATCCTTCATAATTTTTTTCGTTGATTGATTTATTTCCAAGAAGATGAACCTAATCAATATTGAAAAATATTTATTTTTATTATTTCCTACAATTTTCATCAATTTGGAGCGACGTTGTTGGAATTGCTCACTAAACAATCAATATTTGGGGGTCATGATGCTTAATTTTGATAAAATAATTTATTATTATCAAACATTATTACTACCCCTATCCTAAATATAAGGCGAGTTAACTTTTTTTTAGGAGATTAAAGAAGTTTAAATAAGTTATGTAATCATATCATATGTTGTAAATCTTTAGATTATACTCCTCGTTCTTATTATAAAGCTAACCAACTAACAACAGTGTATTTGGTCCTTTTTATAATGACTGACTTGCTCCTTTGTTAAAGATTAATTACTTTTTTCATGTATGTCCCTAATTAAAAGGGTAGTGGGGGAGAATAATAATTAATATAATATTAGAGTTTTGTCAATTAGTAAGAGTAATATTGAAAGTTACTTAAATTGTATGAGAAGCTTTATTGACTTTAACCGTTTTTATTGGTTTGAAAAAATTGTTAGTGGGTCTTATAATAAGAACCGTAGGAGTATATCAATTTATTAGTTGAACTAATTAGTTTGGAGAAAAAAAAAAATATTCTAAAATAATTTAATTTACTACCTTAATCTCTCTAAAAAAATCATCTACATGTTTTATATTTAAGCATCAAGGGAATAGTGTTTAGGGTTTAGAGTTTTGTCAAAAATCACCATAGTTCCAAATATATTAATTACATGAAGGAAATTAAAAAGGAAAACCCTTTTCAAATAATTTCTCATTACATGGTTAAATTACACACACACACACAAAGGAGGGGGGGGGGGGGGACACGACACGACACGATGGAAGGAATTGAATGTATTGGAGCAGAGATGTTGAAATGTGGAAAAGAGAGGGGAAATGGGGTCATATTATATTATTCAAAAGATTACAAATTTACAAAAGAGAAACTAATTAACGTGTAAACTACTCTTAGAGTTATGGAGTGTGACAGAGTGATAATCTCCACAAGGTAGTTCCGAGCTCCCCAGAGCTATGGAAGGGAGACTTTAATTTGAGGAAACAAAGCAAGAGGGTTCTGGGAATGAATCACTCCAGCAGAGTTGAATATTGAAGGGGCATAGTAGAATGAAGGTAAGTGAGAAGGAAGTAATAAAGGGGAGACGGAGTGTAAAAACCAATTTTTAATTTTATAATTTGAGTAACATTTGAATGAAATTAATTTTTTATTTGAGTTAGAAGAACTTTTTTAAAAGGAATTAAGTTTTCTAGAGAAAAAAATAAAAAAGTTAGATGAGATTAAATTGAGGCATTTGAAGTATTTATTTTAAAATATTATATCATAATAAGTTAAATATTATGAAATTTTTATTTGGCCAAAATACATGCATTTAGCCCTATTTTAATTTTGAGTAAATACCCTTTTGGGTCCCGACAAAAAATACGGACCCCATTTTCGTCCCTTGGGACTAAATGAGACTTTTTATGGGTAAAAAAAGGCTTTTGGAAATTTGTGAGGACTAAAATGTTCACAAATCAACCCTTATTCGCCTTTTTGGGACTAAAAGGGCATTTTTAGTGTGAGGGACCAAAATGGGTCTGTGTTTTTTTCCGGGACCCAAAAGCGTATTTACTTCTTTAATTTTTTAAGAGTGGTGTAAAAAGTGGTTTTAAAAAATAATTAAAAAAATGAATAGTGGAGGTCACGTGTTGTACCCCTACCATTCACTAAACCCCCAAATGCCTCCTCCTTCAATTCATTCCAAAAAACCCGATACCTCGGAGTATTTGATAAGAGTAGATGAATAAACATCGATGAACAAAATATCAAAAGATATTTCACAGAGTATTAATGAGCAAGAAGCGAGCAATAAATTTTATCGTTTGTAGTTGATTGGCTCCAAATTGAATACTCTTGTATTTATAGATGAACACCATTAATGATCGTTGAAGCTTTTCAGTTGGGTGTGTTCAGGTTGTCTGTTAGACTGGAGAAACTTTTTGTTAGACACAAATTGGAGTCGTTGGAAGATTTTGAGGATAAATTGCTTTCGCATTGCTGTTACAGATCTTCTTACAACATCCCTTTGGCCTCTACCATTGCCTAAGGTTGGGTCGATTTCGCTTTGTTGCAATTGACGCTTCTAGTAAAACTCATTGACCTGCTCTGAGTTCGCTTGCGTCTACTCTGTTTTTGTGTCCGCATTTATTGTTCTGACACAAATTTGTTTTTGCATTTTTAGACTTAATCCATGATTCAAATTATCTAAAACTCATAACCAATTATGTTAAGTAGCATTAAAAAGTATTAGGAGTAATAAACAAAAGTTACGAGATGATAATCAAGAATTTGAATTCTCAAAGACAAAGATTCAAGTCGGAACATGTTGTTGGATATGATTAGTTTTGATGATGTCTTATATAAATGTCATTATTAAGAGCAAAAAAGCTTGTATGCTATATTTATCTCCTACATTGACTAACTACTATATATTTAATGTAGATTAGTCCAAGTTGAATTATAAAGATTAATCAAGAAGGCAGGAGATAAGAGGTTA